>PPHD01010520.1:0-19570 GCA_002909625.1 Bambusicola thoracicus
AAATATTTCCTTGATACCAAATTCAATTTTAGGAAGAGCACATATGGGATACTGGAAGTATTAAGCTTTACTGTCTTTTACAGGAAAAGTTACATACATGGGGATAAAGTGTGACAACACATATTCCCTTTCTGGCTTCTCTTTCACCATGTTTCCATATCACTGTCTAGAAGATGATTTGTCTAAATGGAGTTATTCAAATTCAGATTTAGTTTCCGTTACATAGCCAAATAGCCTGTAAGTATAATGCCTTCAGCTGGCACCAAGCTTAATGATTTTTTATTGATCTGCCCATAGCTTAAGTGCACATGTAAGGATATGGATTGTTAAACAATTCTTATTATCTATCACTGATTATGGAAATATAATACATCTTACAGCAGCATGTGCACTTTCTCAAACATGAAACTGTACTTACAGCAGACCATTCATTTAGTCCTGTGAACTCTCTAACACTTGTGGTATATTTTGTGCACCAACTCAGCACAAGAATTTTTTTAAGCACCCATTATGTGACAAGCCTTTGTCTGTTACAGTTTATGTTGTAAGCAATAAAGTAAATCATTTGTAGTTGAGTTGCATTAAATGAAATTGTACAATAAAATTACAATTGTAATTAACAAGTTAAATTTGAATTGTTTGCATTTTCTCCTCCATGACTCTCAGCTTCTCCTCAATTAAAGATTTTAATCAAAATGAAAATAACAAGGAAGATATATTTCAAATTCACATTTTTGGCAGCTGCTGAAGTCAGTCCTCGCAAAAGGCTTGGTACAGTTATTAGTACTACATTGAATATTTGCTACTCAGTATTCAGTACAAATTAAAGGGAATGAATTAATGTAATTTTAATATTTTGTTTATCACTCTGTCTCCGTACTTGTCATGAAGATAAGACGACAGCATTCCCATAATTTTGCCACAAAATTGCATGAAAAAAATATGGGGCTTTTATAAATCTCTAATTTTGTATTTCTTTTTCCTTCTGGATATTAATTCAGTGTTTGTCTTATCTTTTTTACTTTAACCATAACTGGAATGTATTACGGTCATTACCTGTGCCTTCCTTTTTATCCAAACAACAAAGGAACTCCATCCTGAAGAAGTGAATTCTAACTCTGAATGTATTTTTAAAAGTTTGTTTCAGTTGCATTCTGCTAAGTGTGTAGGTTACTACATGAATGTAAGTAAAATAATAACATATACTACTGTGAAATAAATGAGATCCTGACTAAATTAAGGCAATGGCAAAACTCCCAGCAACTTCAATGAGGCCAAGATTTCACCCTTATCTTGTTGATCAAGACAATTATTTCACTGTTCAGGACAAGACTGCTACGCTAGCCAAGAATTTCTTAATAGAACCTATCTTGCACAGTCTTAACTGTATATACCTCTGTAATTATTCCTTTTTCCTTCTACCACAGTAAACTATTGACTTGCCAAAATTATTACAACACAAGAAAACAGCATACACAACAAAGATCTTTCTTTCAACTTAGCAGAAAGCCAGAAAGACCAAAGCTCTCCTGCATATAAATCTTGTCGCTGATCTGCAAATGAATAATTATCACTTCCTTACCACTCATTACCAACCACTGATGTTCACACCTCCTGAAGTGGCCAGCCTGCATTAGGAAATGTTTGATCCAAGAACTGAAGTGTTTTGTTTGTTTTGCAGTCTCACTGCAGAAAGCTACCTACTTCTCAGCGAACCACAAAACGCCTACTTGAAGGAGCATCTTCTACATAGCATGGAACGACATTAAGAGTAGTCTAACCATGAAAAGTGTAGCTAAACACCACATATGTTTTTATACCACATTTATAATATACTCTGTAACTATATTAACCAAAATGACCTCATGTACATGCGATTCAATAGCCAGAAGGAATCGAATTACCTACATAAGAATCAATTTTACATTACACTAGAATAAAACTCTGCTTTTAATGTGTTACAAAAATGACCTAAAACAAAGGCTCTTTTTTGGCAGAAAGATACCGATATTTTATATTCAAAAATGTTTGTGAAATTTGTTTTAAGAAGATTGTAGAACAACCACTTTTCTCTCAATAACTAATAATATGACAAAAACAAGATTTATTAATTTGTTCCCCTCAGACTTGGAGAATATCACAAACTAATTAATTTTTGTCAATATAGTACCTTTCCAGGGAAAAATACTTGTTTAAAAGTTATTTTTTGCCATGGGCACCATAAGAATTTTTCTTGCTTTCAGAAGAACTTCAAGCTCAAAGTTCACTGGATTTTCCTATGTTCCCATGATCCTACTATCTATAACATGCAATATAGCCCTTGATAGGTCTGAACACCTAATTATTTTATTCTAGATTCTGGTTTGACTCTATCTTATACTGCTGCATAGAATTTCCTTCTTCTCACCAGTTTACAGTAGAAAGTAATCAGACTTAGCATATCTATCAATTTACTCCATTACTTTTAATCTCCTGATTAACTCCCAGCTGTAACATTACTACCTGCTTTATCAATCACCTCATTCAATTGAGAATGTCAGGTTACAACTTCATTTAAGCATGCCGGAACAGCACACCATTAGGCAGCTAATCACTATTTTGGTTACAGAGAATCCTCTCCAGTTTAGTGAAGATCAGGAAAAGTTGTCAATTCATAGATATTTAAACTGATTTCAAGATCATTAATCAGACTTTACTCTGCAACATTCTTCATGAGTTCCAGTATATAATGTAAGAATCGACTTATTTGTAAGCTGCTTTGGATGTGGTGCTCAGGGACATGATTCAGTGGAGGGCTGCTAGGGAAGTATGGTTAGGTTGCAGTTGGACCTGATGATGTTAAAGGTCTTTTCCAACCTGAGCAATTCTATGATTCTATGAACGTCACCAGCAATCCTTTTCACTAGAAAATATCCTGGTTTGACTGAAAAGTTTAATTGGAAGTAAGTGCTAGAATGCACACATGCTTATCGGTACTCTGATTCAGTTTTAAGATAATAATGAAAGATTTCTCAGTAGAGCTATAAAATTTAATACAGTTCAGCACCACATAACTTACATTAAAAAAGGGTGGTCATAATATTTATTACCCACTGGTTCTACTATTTCTGTTCAGTTATCCATTTAAATTGAGGCATCGTTCATCAACCATATACATCAGACACTCTCTTTGATCTCTGATGATAAATGTAAGAGCCGAATAAATGTTCTTTGAAATCTACAGTGTGGCACAGCTGCTTATTGTTACATCGAATATGGCATGTCATTAAAATGGAAACTCAATTAATACAGTAGAACATCCCACTAATCATATCTCAGCTTTGAAGAAATATCACTTTGGGTGATATCTGTAATTTACAGTTAACTAGTTTTCCTGAAGGGGAAAAACAGCCAAGCTTTGGTTAAAGTCTGAATTAATTAAAGTGCAACTTTCATTAAAGGACAGAGAGATACTGGCAGTGCACTTTGCTGTGGTACTTGTATACTTACAACACTCAGCAGATACCCAAGAGAAATGCATCCTACCGTGTTAATCATGTGTAACTTATCAAGCCTGCTTTTTTGTTTCCATTTTTTACCACTTTGCTGGAGGTTTATATAGCCCTACAAGAAACTACTCTGCATTATCTACTTTTATTACTTATAATAGTGTTTTAGCAGAAGGTGAGCTAAATCTGTGTTTCAAAGTGCAACTATATGAAAACAATCTTTGTAACACAAGTTTAAGTAGTTTTTCGTTTTTGCATAATCCCCCTTATTACTACTGTTTGTGGTTCAGTCAATGAAACAATTCAAGAGGAAGAAAAGGAATTATTTTAAAGAATTTTCACATCTGCCAGTGTTATGAAGCACCTTGTGTTTGATTTCATTACATTTTCCAGCTGAAATACCAGATGAAAGTGTTAGAGCCAGGTGAATCTGAATAAACACAGGGGCAAGGAAAATGTAAATTTATGAACCTTGGCTTACCCCATGAACACTGGCTGAACCATCCATACCAATTTCATGAGCAGACTCTTACCAGCTGACTGTTCACAAAGCAAAGTGATACAGACATAAATATAACCAGTCTTCAAAAATGCTACAGTTTTTTTAAAAATTAACAACAACAAAAAAATCAATACAGATGATGCACAACTTTGTAACACTTGGATATGCAGATTCAGGACAAGGTCAATCCTTTTCTTCCTGAGAAAAAGCCATCAAGTCCTTGGGTTACAATTCACAATGTCACTACTGAGAAACTTTACTGCAGCCAGATCTGCATTCTAATTGTGCTAGAGGTATCACTCAGAAGTTAAAAGGGAAACTGAGAAAGATTCCACACCTCAATGAATGCCATCCATAACATATGATGTTCCCTTAAAGTGTCACTGGTTTCATTTCAGGTTGATAAGAAAGGGTATGCTTGCAGATGCACAGGCTGCGTCCCATGCCCTAAAACCCAGCCTGTTCAACTACATCTACAGCTGAGTGCACTGATCCAAACTCCCAGAGGCAATGAAACCCATCCTGCACAGCCAGATGGATTTGGCTGCATTGTATGTTCTCTGAATCTCAAGAGCTCTCTCTCAAAGAGGAGTAGTTAACCTCAGGGAATTATTCTTTAATTGCAGCGTAGTTTTCCATCATAGCAAAAAATTATCGTTTACTAGGACAGACAGTCCTGACTCTCTGAAACACAAAACCCAAGCAAATTTCAGCTGAACTTCCACAATAAGATCCTCATTTTAAGTTTTCTTATCATGTATTTATACATCTCCAAAATAATCCTTCCAGTATGGAGTTTTTCATGCTTAGACTAAGACACAAGGCTTTAAATACTAAAGACAATCTTTTACCTACTAAAGTTGTAAGACCTTTAAAACTATTTTTTTCTGTTTCAAAAAACCACTGGGAACTTTCCTGTGTGCAACTCAAAACCAGCTGTACTTTGCAAGTGTAAACTTTCCAAGTGCCTGGCTCTCTGCAGGTTTTTGGCAAATCTGTTTGAAACATTGAAAACGAGGGGCCTGAGCCAAAGCTTACTGAAGTCTATGGAAAAACTCCCAGAGATTTCATCAGGATTTGGATTAGGCTCTGAAAGAGTCCGAAGTAATTGAAAAATCAGATCTGCATGTACAAAATATGTAATTTTCATTGGGTTTAAAACTGCTAGACTCCTTTATGGTAATGCACAAGATCAAATACATTATAATTGGTGTTAGAGATGCACATAGTCTTGCACCACTAATTTACCATGGATTTCTACAGCTTTGTACACGTTACTTACAATCCCTGCATGACAAAAATGATAAAATCAATTGCACACACTTTTATTTCATTCTAAAAAGACCCGAACACAGAGAAAAAACATTAATATCATTATAGTTCAAGTGTTTTTTTAAATTCAGGACCAAGTAAAATATGGACTAAGAGTATCCCTTCAAAACCTGTAGACCAAGTTTAGTGATTAAAAAAAAGTCACGCAAATGAACTGTCTCACTCTGGGCACACTTGCTCTGAACAGCTTAGAATTATGTAATACTACCAATTTCAGTTAATATTTATCTAATTTTTGACAACAGAAAAGAAGAATCAGGTTTACTCAAACTGAATGTGTCAGGAAACAAAGAAGCAAATACAAAATGATCAAGCAGCGGTGCTTAAGACAATGGTCACAGCATCACCTGAAGAAAACGATGCACATCTCTGTCAACTAAAGGATGTCACTTCCATTCAGATGAAACTGAATGAGCCATTAACCTTGACATATTCTGGCTTAAGTTATATATGATGCTGTGCCTCATCCCTCTGTTGTGAATCTCACCTGGTGCCATTCTGTGGAAGAACCTCCTTTGTCATGGCTGTACTGACAAAAAAGTAGACATCTATTACAATTTTGGGGTAGTCTTGTCTAGATAGGGACTGAAAAAGAGAAGTAACACTACTTAAATGACAGAGCTAATTGTGATTGTTAATACCTACAACTCATATGTGAACATTGAAGCATTCTCTGTACGATACAGGTCCTCAAAACATCACAGAAATATAATACTTGAAGGAGACAAGGCAAATATGTCAAGAAGAAATCCATACTATGGCTGGACATATAAGATAGATTCCACAATAGTAGCACACATTAAAAAAAAAGCATTATACTATATTTATATTTATTTAAAAATAGATTACATCATGTTACAGCCTTTTAAAATATCTACCTAAGACTTTTTGCTTATTTGTTTTACTTACTAGTGTTGAATCTTCTGAAATGAAAGGCCAAAGGCTGCAAACTTCCTACTTTAGCAATACACAGCTTTTCTGTATCTTTGACCATTTAACTACTTAGAGCAGATTTTAGAAGTTTAATTCTGCTTACGGTCTCTCAAGGACAAAGAATACAGAATATAAAGTACAATGACAAACGTGATCACTAGGGGAAATTATTTCAACTGACTATTTTTTTCACCAAAATCTTACCTCAATATTATGAATCTTTTGTGACCACTCATAGTTAAGTAGGACATATTAAAATTTAATGGATTTCAATGCAAAGAGTCAGCAGTAGGACTATACACACCCAAGGCACTAATGTGTTGATCCGAGCTGTACTTAGATGAAGCAAGCCGGAATTGCAACATTGCCAACTAAATTTCATAGTATAACAAATGAATGAATCCCAAATCTCAAGTGGGATTTCTTTTTTATTCATTATGTATGACATTTTCCTTTTTAAATTATTCATTTTTTTTTAAATGTTGTTGCTTTAGCCTACTTAATCTTTGCACTCCTTCATTCTGTGGTTTTTGCCAGCTGAAATATCAATTGAAGAGTGGAGATTTTCACAATATAATAAAAAATTTTCACAACCCTGCATACAAAAATCTGTTTTGTTACCCTTCCATCTTATTTTGCTTTTTTCATACTGAAAGAAAAATCAATTTTAGAAATAATTTCAATGTTTTACCGTTATTTATGCAACCTATATAACAACTTGAAAAAAATCAATTATCTCAGTCAACCAGCATGATAAAATTAGATTAAATTGAAGACCACATCACACATTCTTCCTCATTCTCTACCCCTGCCCATAATCCAATTTCCTAGATTGAACAGAATGATATAAATATAGGCTGCAAGGTAAACTGGCTTATGAATATCCAGTAATCTGTAACTTGCCTTTTAGTAATAAAACACCTAAAAACAAATGTAGGTAGGTGCTACAGCACAAGGCTGAAAGGCATTATGCTGGAATTCTACTAATACAGATGCTACTGGCTCATGGCATGACCTTGGCTGTGCCACTTATGTATGGTTCAGTTTTCTATTTCATAGAATTAAATTACCAAAGTTACTAAAACAATGGAAATAAATGTTTTAAAGAGTGAAGTTACAATGGAAATTAGTTACAAGGAGTAGCATACCACATCAGAGAGCCAAATAATGTTTCTGGCTCCACCAAGCCGTTCTTAAGCTTTTCTTGAGCAACCAGAAAATCTTGTTGCTGTACGTACTCCCAAAACTCTCCCTGATGACTTGCTACTCCCCTTCCTTTTCATTAAATCAGTTTTATGAAGCAAGGGCCATATTTGACTTTCAAAAATAGACCCCAAATAATTAGTTTTAAATGTCCAATACTACTATTTTCTTATTTCTAGGCTTTTAAGTTGAGATAGAAGGGTTCATCATGAACAGCCGATAAATTCCTTCCAAAATATTTTAACATATATTTTAACAGTAGAGAACTAGAAGTCACGCTAAACTTGCATCACTGTATCATGTTGCATTTTATGCTATATCAAGTCTCATTATTAGCTGGCACAACACAATACAGCAGAAGTACATGGCAATGCTATGGGCTGTTAAGAGTTATGGCAACATTGTTCTTACTGTGATTCTTATGTGATTACCTGCACTGCAATTAGGAGAGCAGAATGCTATGAGCTCAACAGCTGAACCATGCAGAACTGCATGAATTGGATACAGAAGCACAGAATGATCGTGCTGTTTAAAGATTTAGTCTGTTATACCTATGTCAAACCTTCCCATAACTTCATTGCCTGACAGACCCATATTAGTACCTTAGGGTTTTCTCTACAGTAACTGCTTTGGGCCACCGAGACCGACAGTTAACCAAGAAAATGGTCTTCCTATCCCTTTATTGCTACCTCACACCGTCAAAGGTATTTATCATGAGCCACCTGGGGGAGTATAGTTACTTGCCTTGACTATCACAGTGAAGGAACTGTGTATGTAGTTGCATGGACATCAAAGGTTATAGTACGGGAAGGAAAGCAATGAAGTGTAATGCAAAGTGGAGAAATAAAAAAAAAAGAAAGAAAGAAAAGAAAAGAAATGAAATGATGATAATTTAAGAAAAGGGCCTGAACAAAGAAGAGCCACACTGGTAAGAAGGAACCTTACTAGAATAAAGACCTACAGAGAGTAGATAGAAAGTACACATTTTACCCAATGTTTCTGTTTGCCTTCATTAAGGTAGGCAAGTAAGGGAAGTTTAAAAAATTAACACAGTGATGACTGGCCTGTTTTAGTTTCAGTGCAAGCAAATGATCTTTGATAGGTAGAGAAGAAAACCCTAGTAGAACTGCTGCAATATACAGCTTCTCCTTACAGAGAAATCTTGGCAAAAAAAAGAGCAAAATATACAAAATTGTTACAATGTGAACATACGTTGATTTTCAGATCAGATACGCTTACACATGATTAATTTGAGTGTTTTGGAGAATGAAGGGTAATGAATGTGATATTTTAGTGATAGTCACATTCAGACATTCATTTCAACAACAACAAAAATCTACATAGCCAACAAATCTAAGAAACATACCATCTTTCTCTTTAAATGCAGAATTCAGTCTTTCAATATCATCAATTTTAATTTTTCAGTCTTAATAAATGACCCAATTCCTGGGGGAATCATCCTCCCAAGACTCTAAATTTACCAACCTATATGATTTTAAGGAAACTAGAAAAGATGAGATAGAATTTTCTTTGCAACATTTAAAGTAACTTAATGTCAATTTCATGTTCAAGTGCTTTTTCAAATGAACCAATACAAATTCATTGACATGTAGTGATTTACAAGTGTGCCTGCAAGATCTCTGGGCACATTTAAGGAAAAGAAGTCCACAACAAACTGACTTTCAATGAGAAATAGGCACTTCTATTAAGGTTAGATTCCTGAGATCACAGGTAGATACAAATGTGTTCTAGGTAACTCCCAAGGCACTTTCATAAATATTACCCCTGCATCATGAAATAGTGGAAACAGGCAAGGAGCAATATGAAAAACAAAACAAAACAAACAAAAACAAAACAAAACAAAAAAACAAAGCAGTGTATTTAAAGTTAGCAGTTACCCATTCGTATCCTGAATGATAGAATCACGATTACACAAAGCAGTTAACACCAAAACAAACGTTTATAAGCTCCTTGCAGAAAACAAAAAGGAAAAGAACAAAAGATCATCCAAAGGAAAAAAGGATAGATTGAATTTGGAAAGAAAAATGAAAGAAAATTTTTGAAGGGATATAGTAATACCATTCCAAAGCTTAAAAGCTTATAAAGGACATCATTAATTGCCTCTTATACCTTCAGTATTCACAAGAAACAGATTGATCTGGAGAAAAGACAGTGTAATTAAAATACCATGAAAGCCTTCCTACAAGGACAATTAAACAATCCCATAGGCTATCAAGGAGATTTTCAAACTTGTATAAGGTGCTTATGAGTTCAAATAAGCTTCTATCAAGGATACTCTGGATACTTTTACTCCATTGCAACACAAAAGAGAGAACTAGATGGGCAGCTGGTGTATTTTCTAGCTCTACTTTCATATAAATCTTGAATAATGCACTGACAAAACATTATTTGCAAATCCTATCTTCTGGATGCAAAATATTCCTGCATTTCCTTATTGTTTCAGTTCTGAAGATTCAGTCAACTTGAGAAAACAACTATCACTGGCATTCCACAGATTTCATTGATGATCTACTCAGTAACCGATTTTAATCTTAAGTAACAGTTTCTCCGGTGCTTCTATTATATTAATCTAAATAAGGAAATCCTGCTAACACACAATGCAAAGATCCCCTAATCAAACCAAAACAGTGAAAAATAAAGATTGAAATCCATTTAGAAAAATTAAAGAATAAAAAAATAAAATAAAAAACAAAATAAAGGAGAGGAAAAGTGATTGTTTAAAGAAAAATAATGCCCTACTGTAAATATAAAAATCTTTTCTTGGACAAAGTACTGAACTGATACAACAGAAATTACTAGAGGAAAAAGAGGATCACTTTCAACTGAAGAGTAGTTGTGAGGTACACAAGATATGGGTGAGGGAAATACTGCAAACAGAGCTCCAATCAGACACAGATTTAAAGATCAATCCAAACACCCACAGCTGACATATTTTAAGGTTCTCAAAACAATCTTGAAAAATACACGGTCATCATAAGAGACCTCTAAAATCTATAGAATTAATTTGCTGCAGGTAAGCAGGATTTATGCTATGAATTCTCACTCAAACTCAAAACATGACAGTCTGGGTGGTCGACAACACCTTCCCTCCAAACTCCCCTGGCTTTGACCCACATGTGGATTGGCACCATTCCCCAAGACCCTCACTCTTCCCCTTATTCAGATGTCTACTGCCAAAGGCAACACAGTGTATGATACAGTCTGATGTGTCTTGCAGTTACTTATGATCACATTTAGCCAATTACTCTGATCAACTCATAAGAAGTTAAGAATGCTTATAAGAACATTTTGTATACTGGAAAGCTATCATGCCGCTCTTCAACCTTTCCCATTCCCCTAAATAGAAATAATTAAAAACAAAAAACAAAAAAAAACCTTCAACTAATTACAATTTTTATGTTCTTCCCTGAATTGTACTCATCTAAGTTTTTCTTAAATCATGTTTCTCAGTTATTTCAACCAAATCTTCCTCACAAAGAACAGGAATCATTAAAGTTATATAACTACATCCCAAAGTCAGAATTTTACTTTAATAAGATCATGTTACTGACTTGTAATATAGAATGGCTTGGATTGGAAGGAACCTTAAGGTTCATCTAGTTCCAACTCCCCTGCCATGGACAGGGCTGCCACCCACTAGATCAGACTGTCCAAGGCCCATTCAGCCTGGCCTTGAAGGCCTCCAGGGATGGTGCATCCACAGCTTTCCTGAGCAACCTGTTAATGTGCCTCTCCATGCTCTGAGTAAAAAATTTTCTTCTAACATCTAGCCTAAATCTCCCCTCTTTTAGTTTAAAACCATTCCCCCTAGTCCGTACATACAAAAAGTTGGTCTCCATCTTATTTACAATCTCCCTTTAAATATTGGAAGGTTGTAATGAGATCTCTCCTGAGCCTTCTCCAGACTAAACAAGCCCAACTCCTTCAGCCTGTCTTGTAGGAGAGGTGCTCCAGCCCACCAATCTTTCTCTTGGTCCTTCTCTGGACCTACTCCAACAGTTCACATCTTTTGTGCTCTAGGGGTACTAGGCCTAAAAGCAGTACCCAACATGGGGCCTCCCAGAGGCAGAACAGAATGGGACTGCTGTAGGTGAAGGAGGTCACTGAGGCCAAAGAACATAGTGACATTATGTGCTTTAGGAGACTATGAAGCTGAATGAGCTTCCTACCTAAACACAGAGCTGGAAGCTGGAAAAGTACTATGTAGTCTCGTCAGCAGGAGTATCTGGTGTTTATTAAAGAGAAAAGAGGCAGGAAGAAAATGTCTTGCAGCCTAACAGAAGATGCTATCTTTCAGAATCTAGTAAAAATAGAGCAATAGTAATTTTCCTCCTGGTGTTAACTAAAAAGTAATATCTTTAAAAAATGGACATGAATAATATTTGTTAAAAATTTAACTACAAGATTTTCATTTTAAACACTGTGTGATACTGAAATCTTCTCTAAATTCCTTTTCTAACTGAGAAATATACATCAAGATTAGTTTGATCTTTAACTTCATGCATCATCTACCCAACTGCATCATCTACCCAACTGCTACCTCCTAAACCTGCACATTTTTATATTGACTACTTCGTATTTTGACATATTCATGTCACAAAGTTCATAACACTATTAAATTAAATTCTCAATCAAAAACTAGAATTTTTCAAGAAAATTGGATTTCTCAGTCCTCACTTCTTCATCACATGTTAGAAATGCACATGTTCAATTCAATAGAAAAGTTTAAAAACAAAAAACAGTATTTAGAGTACCAAAATGACCATATGGGGTACATTTGCTCCATAACTATGCACGTGCTCTAGAAAGAGTTATAAGTGATCAAACTGGGATAATAATTTAATCTTAAATCAAAGTTTTATCTAGCTCATTTTATTAGTTTGCAACATAACCAGTGTTTGGTTTCCATAAACAGCAAAAATTAAGCTCCAAACATAATCAAATATTCATCATTTTTAATTTTTTATATACAAATAAATGTTCAAAATTAGGAACATAAAGTTCGTGTCTTACCTGGCACAACAGTGGCTTGTTGAGTGGCTGCTTCAGTGCTTAAAGAAAGGCGACCACCTTTCGCCAATCTATCACAGAATAGGCTGATATTCTTCTTAAGTCTGCTAGTATCTTTGGGCATGCTTAACTGGCTGTTAAGAGACAGGGCTTGTTCCTTAGAGCTCTTTGACAAGCATGTTCTTAGCAAGAAAGAAATGGCAGAATCCACAGTTTCTTCCCAACCCTGGATTCAGGAAGAGGAAATAAAAATAAATGAGCGTATAATATGACAGAGCACATTAAATACAAAATTACAAAAGAAGGATTAAGAATTTTCAAATAATACTGATATGTAAAATATAATTTGGGTATTCATGAAAGTCATAGCCATCTGTCCCTTCAGCTTGTACAGCTGAAAAATTCCCTAGCCAGCCAGAATGGGGAAAAATATTTCTAATATTATTCAGAGATAAATAAACTTTAAGTAATAATACATGGACAGTTTGAGACAGACAGGTTTAGCACTTGCATTAAAACAGTGGAAAAACAGAAGTTCCTGAATGCAACATCTAGAATTCAGAACAGAATTAAGATATAAATACAAGCATAATGCTTTTTATATATCATATGGAAGATGCATTATATTTTATATAAAATAAAATAAATCATTTACTAACATAGACAGCACCCAGTAAAAGAAAATGTAAGTTTCTTTCCCACAAGGCACTTTGAGGAGCACCTTTAAAAATTAGCTTCAAGTTTGTGGTCCCTAGTATGGCTTTCAGTAACACAAACAAACCAAAGATATTCCTCCAAGAATTCTGGATGGCAAAAGTCTTATTACTTGTTGTCTCATAATTTTACACATTATTTCATTTATATAGCATTTGATGTAGAATCATCTCTTCTTGACGCATTCTGTAATCTTAAACTATACTTAATATTGAGACCTCATGATTAATTTGGAATGTCTTCCAAGTTAGTCACATAGTTGACTCATGTTTTTCATTACAACCTTATAGAGCTTGAACGGTGTTAGCCACCAATAGATAAGACTTTGTAGTCTGCTAAGTTCAGTTCTCATGATATCTCTCAGTATTCAGTTACTCCTAAGCAAGTTTCGTGTATGTGCTGCATACATGTGCATGCATAGGGAAGTAATATCCAGTTGTCACAGTATTAGCATCAACTCTCACAAAAGTCTTCACTAGTTAGGCCTTATTTTGCCAAGAATCTTTACAGACTTAACAAGACTTGGGTCAACAGTCCGGAACCAACCAACTGAATCTGCCTTCTAAACTAACAGAAATCAACACCAAGGTAGCTCTTCTGGTGGTAATTACTCAGGTAGAACAAAAAAAAACAGCTGTTTTAGTATCCAGTTGTGGTTAAGACCACAGTCTTCTAGTTCATAGAATCACAGAATCCTTGGAGTTGGAAGGGACTTCTGAAGGCCAACTAGTCCAGTTCCTTCTTGTGCCGTATTATTCTTGAGTGGAAATGAACAGCAAAACTACCTCCTTAACAAAATTCTGTGACTATGTGAGTGTAACATCTCTAGTCTGTTAGAGAACAATGAAACCAGCACTTGTCAAAATCCACTGTTAAATAAATAAGGTCAGTGAATTTCTTCTCTCAGATTCATATGGTTTTTGTGGAGGGTAAGGTGCTAATACTGAGACTCAAAGAAGCAAAAGCCAACCTTCCTGAACTTGTTGGTTCCTAAGAATAGGTCAAGAACAGATACTTAGATGTTGTCAGGTACATTGGTGAGACTAAACAGTTACATGCACTTCACCCTGGCCAAAACACACACTAGTCTTCACAAACACGGTCCTGAAAATGTCCTATATTTGTATTAAAAATTAACACTTTGCAGAGGAACTGGATCAAGCAGAGAGGTTTTTTTTTGTTTGTTTGGTTGGTTTTTTTTTTTATTTTTTTTTTTGTTTGTTTGTTTGGGTTTCTTTTGAACATTTGCCCTTCCTGACTTCAAAACAGTAACAACATTAACCTGTAGTCTAATTAGGAAATATGCCCCCAAAATATGCAAATTAGAATAATCATGACAGTCAGTCAATGCTGTGATAGCTTAAAATTTTTCAAATATACCAAAAAGAGTTCATTGGAGTGCAATCTATCCACCAAACTGTGGTGGTGACAGGAAATAATCCATTCTTCCGTCCATTTAAAGAGGTTAATGAGCTGGTAAATGCTGTCTACGTTCCCACATACTGGGCAATGAAACTTAATATGTATAAAGCATCAAAAACAGTCAAGCCAGGTTCTTCTAATTATACAACAAGCCATGAAAAGTAAGACAACATAAACACAAGAATCTTGAGTTACACAAAAAGTGAAGGAATCACATGGTTAACTAATGTGAACATACAGTTGCTTAGAAACTGGCAAATTATATTTCTCCAAATAAATTACAAAAAAAAACATGCAAAAGGAACATTTAAATAAGGAGATTGAAATACAAAGTAATGTAAGTCAGGAAATTAAAAGTGGCTGGTATTCTGTCCCTGGCTCCCACAGGTATGTTTCACTTTGTACCGTAGCCTTAATATTTTCCAACCCTCATTCTTGTATGTAATTTCCAAGTAAAACTATTTTTTCAGCAGACAATAAAACTATCTCCTTCAATTCAAAGACTGTTTGGCCTATTAAGTCCAGTCAATTTCAAAGCAATCTTTATGATTAGTAAAAGAATACACAAGAGTGATATCTACATGAAAAAAATCTCAACAGAAACTTTGTTAAAGTGACTTTATCCAACTAAGAATTAATAACTCCAAGTAAGACTACATGTCAGAATTCTTGGTGCAAAAACAGGGAGAACTGAAGCAGCAAGAAAACTTCAACACTTATGTGTTAAAAAGGAAAAAAGATGTTTGAAAGTACAGGTGGTCTAGTCTGTAACACACTGAAGAGTGATTCTATAGCCAGAGTTTTAATAGGCCCTAGTGGCTTTCGCTTAACATTCTGTGCATTTGGGGTCTGAAGGAACAGCTTCAGTAGAAGTATAGTACTAGTAATTTGTCTTCTTACGACCAACAAACTTTGCTGTAACTGCCAGAACAGAATTGAGCCAGTATTCTCAGAAAGGGATCTTAAATCATGTAAACTCTTCACATTGATTGTGTCATCTGAAACAGATATGTGTATGGGAACTGTTGAATCACAGCCTGAACCTCTGACTGACCACCTGAGGCAAGCACTGAGTCAGCCGCAGGGGCACAGGTGAATGCAATCTCACCTGAGTGACTGGAACTCAGTCACTCCATTTAAGGGCTGACTCCCCAGGAGGAAGGATTTCTATCAGGAGATCCTCCCTTTGGGAACATTTCCACAAGACCAGGATACGGGTAAGATCTTTATTTTGCTTATACTTTGTAAGATCGATCCAATACTGTTCGCTTTAGCCATAACAGATATGAGAATTACTTAATTCAGTATTTTAACTTCTTAACTGAAAAAGGATTAGCTTCATATTTTGCATACACACACTAATATTTTTCCTTTGTAGAAATGAATCTGAAGACCAAATGTACATATGTTGTTCCACCATTAGCTACGCATTTGCACCAGCCCTGAACAAGAGCCTATGTGACACACCAAACCCCGCTACTTAGAGAGTGGTCAGGTGCCAGAACAGGTTGCCCAGAGAAGGTAAGCATCTCCAGATATGGGACATCCACAAGGCCAGTTTGAATGGGGCCCCTAGCAGTCTGATGTAGTGAGTGGCAACCCTGCCCAAAGCAGAGGGGTTGGAATTGGATGACCTGTAAGCTCCCTTCCAAACCCAAGCCATTCTGGGACTCTATGAAGTACTGATTAAGCTAAGTTGCTCTTATTTGAAGTCCAGTCAAAACCCAATTCAGCTGAAGTTTACAGCAGTCAGTTGCCATTTAAAACATGTGCCCAAGCTTAAAAAAAAATAAAAGAGAAAGTCGATTTTCTAATGTCAATAAAATGATTTCACTAGAAAAAAAAATAAGAATCTAATTGTTTCTGCTGTAATCACCACATAAGAATTTCTGGCAGATACAGCAGTTTTGCTCCATGTTTTCCCTCACAAGCGTGAGCTGCTTCCTTTACAGACAATATACAGTAAGTATGTGAGAAACATGAATGGGTTATAATATTGTACGTTCTACCAGATCACTCTGAAACAAAACAAAATATAGACGCTTTACACATAAATTTTACCATATATACTATGAATAAATAAAAGCATTTCTTTAAAACAAAACTTCACAAACTTCAACCAAATTTTAAGCAATACTTAGGTAAATTCTCAGTTTGTTGCCTACTTTTCTTCACACTGTGAAACAACAGACTTTATTAAAATCTTTTCTGATATACACTGAAGGTTTTGACATGCAAACCACTGATACAGTGAGCAGGGAACACATATCTAAGCAGCCACATTAAGCCTTATCTAGCCAATAATATCTCCAGATACAAATTTGACTAGCGAGTGTAAGACACTGGGCAGTGAAATCAAAGAGTTGCAACTAAAGTCTACAGGACCATCTTAAATGTCTTAAGAGTGGATAAACACACCCATTCTTTAGATTACCATACCATCTGAAATGACAACACTAGTTATATTGACAAAGTTTTACCTTGACCAGATTAAAGCAACTAGTCGTAGAAACAACTAGTTGTAGAAACAAGTCAATAAGTACATTTTGTTAATTCCCTGTTCTGTAAAGTTAATAATCATCATTACATTAGGATTGTATATATACAAAAAGACTTTTATTTAAGCAGTCCTTGTAAGCTAGATTTTTCCCCGTAATGAAAACCTGTAGAAGATGTGAATAATACACAGATTTATTTTCAGACCTGAAAAAGAACACACATATGAGGAAAAAAAAAAAAAAAAAAAAAAAAAAAGGTGCAACCGTAAGACAGAATGGAGCCTTGGAGTGTGTTGAGAATGAGTGCTTAGATTTTATATGATGCAACATTTCATTTTCTTCACTATTCTGAAATTGGCATAAATAAATTCCCATACTGCACCAAAACTTAAATCCTACAAAGGCTCTAAATACTAGCTCTAGACTTGCATATAGACCAAAGCAGAAAAACTGAAGAGGTGAAGTTTTATGCTGTAAAGTTGGAAAACAACTAGTTCATCACATTGTATCATTACACAGCCCCTCTCCCCCCCCCCAAGAAAATAATTTACCTTCATAATTAACCCCAATGTAAACAACTCCAATGACTTTTCCTTTATTTTAACATAGTAATTATTCAGTTAATTCAGTTTTACCAAGCTACTAGTCTTCAAGTATTTTTCTTTTCTAGTTTTAAGAGATGAACAAGGGGTTCCTTTAAGCGCAAACCTTAGTACATTTTGTGAAGCTTAGTATAGTAAAAGTATGAAATAAGTCAGTGTAGTTAACTATTTTACAGCTCAAAATTAGACTGATGGAAACATCTTCCTCGTATGAAAGCAAAACAATAAGCAACATTGACTGACTGTGCAAATACCATAGTCTACATATATGATTCTATGACTTGGTGATTATACCTAGAAGGTTTGATAAGTAATAAAAAGTTAATGATTTAGCCTGCAAAAGAAAGAAAAAATATCTGAATGCCACAAGACTTTTCATGGGGGAATTTTCAAAAACAAAGATCATTTCTCCTGTGATTGAGAGTGAAATGTTGTGTGTTGAAGGTCCGCTTATTACGTCAAATACATAGATATGACTGAAAGTTTACAGTAGTGCTTGCTGTGAAATCTCTTCATGAGTATAATGTCAAGTCATATTCACCCAAAACCCTCCACACGTATTAGACAGGAAGCTGCAGCATAATTGTAGGAAGAATAGATCAAGGCAAATCATAGCACTATGCAGAAAAAAGCTTCTCCAACCTTGAAATAACCCGGACAGGATATCGGGGTGGGGAAACATAGTGCACTATGAAGAGCAAGGCTGGGGATGTAAGCAGAGGAGCTCAGAAACATTGTAGGGCTGAGGACATTCCAGGGAAAGGATGGGGAGAACAACTTGGAAAGGGGGAGAAATGTGTCTGTTGGGAGATTCGTTTGACAACAACTGCATTATGGAATTAACAGAACTCAGAGACCATGAAAACTGAGAAAGCTAAAAGTTAATACTAGCTGTCTTAAGTGTAAATAAATCATTCTAATGGCACAACAGGCAAACTTGAACAAGACTCCTCCTAAGTTGAGCTCATGAGCCAGACAGACATTTGATTCTGTATTTTGAGGAGTCTCTCTCTCTCAAAAAGCCTGACTTTACCTTGAAAGTCTTTACAGTTATTTCTGTTATTATTCCTAAGGCAACAGCCATTTTCAGACTGCATACATACTAATTTATTCTACAATGATAGCCAATACAGTATTGAAAGAATGCAAATGCAATTTAAAACATACTGCAAAAATATGCAAAACTGTTGCAAGTCAAATGATGGGAATTCTTACAGCTGTTAACTCAGGAATTTGCCTGGCTATATCCTATTTCTTGATTTTAGTCACAATAATGATTTCATCAGCTCTCAGAAATGCTACAGTACTTGGAAACTCACCTTGCTGAAAGAAAACCAGGGCATTTATGCTTATCTGAATCAAAAAACAAGCTTCTTTACCTAACACAACAGTTCTATAACCACAAGAAACACTGGTCACATCTCTCAACACTTTGATTTCACAGTGATTTAAAAAGTTATCTTACTGTTACACATTTGGCAAACCACTAATCCAGGGCTACTGAACTGGTACTCTCTGACACAAGCCATGAACAGTATTTGCCAGGAATTTGCTATGCTATCAGTCATCGTATCTCACATTCCTTAAGCATATCCTACAGTTCTAATGTGTCTATTTGTTTCTAGAACAGCAAGAAAATAGCCACAGCACCCATGAAAATGGCATGAAACATTTGCATGTTACTAAAGTATTAAGGTATTAAGTTTGAACACAGTTTCATGAGACAATGTATTCTTTAAGATGCACATAAACTGGTTAAGTAAACATTCTAATAATTAGTTTTCTTCAACATTGTGCACTAAAAATGTCAATTAGTAAAAATAAGTAAGCAAACAAAGAAAAAAA
>PPHD01010521.1:0-19570 GCA_002909625.1 Bambusicola thoracicus
TGTATATCAGCATCTAAAAAAGAAGCCCGTTTGCCAATATCCTCTCCCAAACATACTCAGTTCAAGCAGATATCAGTACATAAATATAAATAATGTTTCCAGTTGGTCATGCAGGAAATTCTTATTGTTTTTGAATATAAAGGTGGTTATTTGAGAGGAAAAAAAAACAGCAGTATTTTTGGAATGTTTAATTTTGCCACTTTACCAAGAACTGTACTTGCACTTTTCTATTTGATGTCTCTAAGGAAATATGGGACATTAACCAATCTCTCCAGGGACTCCTCAGAATATAACTGCCAGGCGGCTTATGCCATAGAAATTTTCCAGTTAGCATCTTGTATTTACAATGTCACTTCTATTTGACACATCAAGTCAATGTCACAAGATGTCTCTTTCCAACATAACTTGAAACACAACCATCTGTGATACCAAATGTAAAAGTGTCTATAAAATAGCCAAAATTCATTAATCAATATCAAAAAGAATGTCATGATATGTGCATACATTTATCAACAAAGGGAACAAGATACACAATAGCTTCTTCAAACTGCTCTAGTTAAAGTGTTCTCAAGATTTCAGAAGTTATGCTATGATACTACATCAAGCAGGCCAGAGATTACTTCCCTGCAACCATCACCTTGGTACACATGTGTAAGTGTATTTTGGTCTGCTCCCATACAATCCTGAGAATATGAAATGAGTTAAAAAAGA
Source organism: Bambusicola thoracicus (assembly GCA_002909625.1). NCBI lineage: Eukaryota > Metazoa > Chordata > Aves > Galliformes > Phasianidae > Bambusicola > Bambusicola thoracicus. The sequence goes on from PPHD01010521.1 coordinate 712, forward strand.
AAGCTCTAACTTTCTGTCCTCTATATGATTTTTATTACTTCCACAAACCCTTAATATTTGAACAAAGTTTCTTTGTACTCTAGAGACTTTTTAACTTTGGTCATTCTTGACCATGAGAGGCTTTAGCAGCTTTGGTAGTCTCATGGCTAGTGGTCAGATTTCAGTACTCTAGCAGAAATAAAGTACAATCTGTTCTTTTGAAATTGATTTTATTTGTAATGAGCAAAGACATACCGAGTTTGTTCTTCACTAAGGGCAAAATTTAACACGATGACTGCTTACATGAAATGCTGACCTCTCCAGAGATTATTTTTTATTATTATTTTTAATCTATTCTGTTCTTGAGAACGCAAAAATAAATTCTAGTTTAGGATATCCATCTCAGGTCAGTAATTGATTTCTTTCATTAATCTTCTGTTTGTGTTTTAGAATGGTGAAGCACAGCCTTCTACGTATTACTCCACAGGAAGAAGTGAGAGAAAGAATTTACTCCAACATATTTACTATTGAATCATACTGAGCTATTCCCTCCAGTGTTGAAGTGTTCAGGTGTATGAGTGATATTGTTATTTTTTCTAGCAGATCTATTGTATGGCCTGCAGCATCTCTGAGCGTTGGCAGTTCCCCGCCAGGAGAGAAGACAATCCAGTGATGCAGCATTGCCAGTGCCAGCTACTGGCCTCAGGCATGTATTGAGTTCGTAAAGCCTCTGTTCCAAGAACTGTCAGCTTGCTCTGCACTTGTCATGACCTCTCTGCAGCTATGCTGTTAGTTGGTTTAGCTGTAAAAGCAGTTCTTCACATGAAAAATTGACTATGAATAACTCTTTTTGAATTCTTGTAGGGCAGAACCATAATTTCTTGTACAGATAGCAGCATAGACTAATTCTTCTGTACAGAATAATGAATTTCTGACAGAAAAAGAAAACTTTACTGTGAAGGAACAGTGTCTTAGTGTGGCAGCCAAGGGCTAAAGAAGCACAGAACATTAGGAGCACAGGGACAGGATGGTGGGATATAAGGCACGGGTCAGCATTAAGGGGGCACAACTACAAACTCATTAGTGGCCAGCTGATAAAATATAAACCTATAGACCAAGAAAAACAATTGTAGAAGCAGCAAACAAAATATAACTTCTAATAAAAAAATAAAATAAATCAACATTTATAGTAAAATTCAAACAGCATGAACTTACAGAACAATGAGGAAAGAAGAAGCTATAAATGTATATTAGTAAATACATAAAATGACCCTAAGCAGATTCAAGAAGGAGGAAGAGAAAAACAACACTATTTTACTTGAAGCAATGGGCTTGAGATGTCAGTGTCTTATTCTCCCTTTTACACCCTGCCAGCAGCCTTGGAATACAGATGGGTAGTAGAAAAGCAACCGTAATAGCAGGAAAAAGGCACAAAAATGTAAACTGTACTCTTATTACCATCATTTTCTCCATCCAGTAGCATCAATCTTTTTCTTTTGCTCAGATCTGTATTAATTATTCATATATTAAGGTTTCAGATACAATACTATCGTTTTTAACTTTATATCGAAGACGGTTCTCTTTTTTTATTCTAGAAAAATCCTGCATGTAAAACTAACTAAAAGTGAATTTTCAACTCAAATATATATTAACTACAACGTATCAACACATACTCTTACATTTATTGACTTGTGTAACCTGTTGTGATGCTTAACACTTAAATGGTTGTTTTCAACACAGATCAGTATGAACTGCAAGCTTATTTCCAGGTTGTTCCAGCCTGATCTGATGTATAGTTTAAGCTGAAATGTGGATCCAAGTCACCTGGCTCCAAGAAATGCACTGTCACCTTATTCAGTCAAACCTAAACTTCATAGCTGAACCCTTCATCCCAAGATACTTAATCATTTCTGAGCTTCTGGATACCCACAGCAATATTGGTGAGTATATCCTACATTGAAAAAAAGACTAATCACTTGATGAATAAGAAAAAATATTATATTTAGGCAGCACAATGGCATGAAAAAGCAATACAGTCTTCAAACTTACATTTTCTAATGTTCTGTGCATTGGTAGGTATTAAGTAATCTAAGGTAAAAATCAATCATATCTCTCTAACCTTCCTCAGAAGAGAAAATAGCTGTGAACATTTCCCCACCACTTTTTCCAATCTCCTTTGGATAAACCCTGAACTTTGTTTGCAAACTATAAATGAATTGAAGGCAAGTCCCTTCCTCCTATAAAAAACATGCATCTCCTGAGAACAATCAATGAGCAACCAATTACAAAGGTTAGTGTTAGTTCCTATCTGTTACATGAAATGACTCCTTACAGAAACAATTGACAGGCACACAGCATTCAGGATCAATGCAATCTTTCCTTTTCCTCTCCCCTTAACTCCCGAGAGTGTCTAACAAGGACAGATGCCCATAGAAACTGGTTAGTAAAACAACAGGCAGGATGCAGTTGTATTCTTTCTTAACAATAATCTTTACAAACATAAATCTTTCATCAGGGAATCATAGATACAAATCCTCTTATTGCAGAGGCAAACCTCAAGGTCTCCTATCCCAGAAAAGGATACATTCACTCATCCTTCAAGCTATGGCATCCAGGATTTGTCCTACAACCTGAACTTAAGCCAGTAAACTTGACATTAAAACTGCCAGCCTAGAAGAAAATTAAACTCCAAAAATACTTCCCTGGAGACCTTGACATCCTGCACTATTTCAGCCTCCAGATTCTATATAGCATAACTACAAATTATGCCACCCACCAGCTACATGACGCACCATAGTTGAAAATTTTATCAAGACACAACATGAACAGTTACCTACTGACAGTGTACCCAGTCAAGGACAATGTACCCCACACACCTGGAGTCCACACAGGCAGCCACCACAGCTCTGACCCCACATGAGAGCAGAGAGCCCCTTCTTATCTTCTCCATCAAGCTGCATAAGTATCTTTTGTTACAAAGGAAGACATCATACCCCACCAGCCATCTCTGAACAACATCCAGTTCCAAAAATAATGAATTAAATATAACCATCAGGCTGGCACAATATTTATCTAATTATAGAGGTATAAATTTCACTGAAGGCCCTTTTGTTTGAACAGAAAGACAAATATTTGGGCTGTAGGGCCTGTTTGGAAGTGAGTTCCAAGTAGGAGTCAAACATTTGGTTACTTGAGAGTTTTCAGTAAGGAAAAGCTTAAATAAGAATAATAATAATTACATTGTTAAGAGTACTAGCATCTCAAGAATAATAAGAGCGAACAACAGAAGTTCTAATGAAACACAAGGCATAAAGACAGTCCTTATAAAGCAATAAAGAATACAGTTGTCTTGATTTCTTCTGCCAAGCTATAACCACTTACATCAGCACGAGGTAGCCTTTAAAGTTATCTAGTCCAGCTACCTTGCAGTGAAGAGGGGATTTTACAGCCAGCACAGGTTGCTCAGAGACCTGACCTGACACTGACTGTCTCCAGGGACAGGGCAACAACAACCTCACTGGGCAACCTGGACCAGGGCCTCACCACACTTCTAGTAAAAATTCCAATCTAAATCTGCCCACCTTCAGTGGAAATTGTTTCCCCTTGTCTTGTTACCACAGACCCTGCTAAAGAGTCTGTTCCCTTCTTTCTTAAAGTACTTCTTTAGATACCGAGAGGATGCAATCTGGTGTCTCCGAAGCCTTCTCTTCTCCAGGATGACTAGCCCCTGCTCTCTCAGTCTGTCCTCAAAGGAAAGGTGTTCCATCCCTTAGGTCATTTCTGTGGCCTTTCAGTGATGGCCTCTAAGAGGTCTACATCTCTCTTGTACTGAGGAGTCCAAATTTGGATGCAATAAACTAAATTACCAGCTCTTAATTTAAGGGCTTCTTGAGTTTCATGCAGATTGTAAGTATGGAGTGCTGTAAAAGTCAAAGCTACTTGATTTATGACATATGTTTTCAGACCTTGTACATACTGATCTTTAATTCAATAATACATCCATTGTCAGTCAGAGATTCTGGTATATATGACAAAGACACCCACCCATAACTACACTGGCGATGCCATTGTACATAGACTTCTGAAGAGAAATAGCTTAGAAGCAGTGAACATTTTAGGGCAAATGAGGACTACAGACCAATGGAGTTTTGTGAAGTACATGGGAAAAGGCAGTGTCTCTAACATTGTAAACAGAAAGACAAGTGTTCACTGGACAGGTTCACTAAGATCTACAAAGGCATGCTCATATCTGGTTTAGCTGCTTTGTTAGATATGTCAGTTATGTTTTAATTCCACAACACTAGTCTCTTAATCCATTACTTTAAATGTATAGATAATTCTGGATGAGAGGATTTATTTCATGTAGCATTTGACATCCCTCTAATACTTTATGATTCATTTTCTTATTATATCTAGAAACACTGCAATACAAATAATCCTTCGTTATGTTTACCCAACAAGATTCCCAAGACATTTCTTATGGATGGGGATTCTGCATATACAAATGCTGAAAACACAAGAAATTAGATAATCCCTAAATCTACAAAATGATCATCATTCAACTGTGTCTGAATAATTAGTATTTTTAAAGAGTAAAACAAAATTCACAAAAGACTTTTCTAGTCAAAAGTTTCTAACAGCTAACTTGAATGTCTTCTCTATTTTGACAGCTTTTATCACCAAATAACCACACCTTAAAAATGATGATGAGAAAGACATAGTGCAAAGGGCATCCATGAGAAGGATTAAATATGCCCAGCCAAAGTCACTGGAATTAATTTCAAAAGCTTACAAGACTGACACTTTAATGCCATGAGAAGTAAAAAATGATAACATACCAATCTGAGGTCTGCATTTTAGGGTGAAAATAGAAGTTTTAGTTATAAACCATAATTAACTTTTTTATCAGGGCATCATCTCAAATCTTCTGCACCATATCTTTCTGTCTCAATCAGTGGAAAGAAAATAAAACTCATGTACCACCCTAAAATACTTCATTTCAAGCTGACTGGTGATTAACTAGCAAAATACATATACAAACCAGACTAAATGGACACTACCATTATCAAATTATTAGCTATGTCACGAACAAATTTATTTATACAGAAAATTTATCAGTACACGAGTTGATCAGCTTGTGAAAATGGTAAGTGATGAGTTTACTAAACCTAACAGTCCCTAAGATTTTTCAAATTGCAGTCTCTGGCCTAGATAAAATTAATTTTACCAGAGGAGAGCCACTGATGACATATTTATAAATATGATTACAAGTTTAAGCAAAGGTGGGTTTTCCCCAAGTACAAATTTTCAAAAAAACCTGAAGTGTCAAATACAGAAGGCCTGATTATGATCACTGCCTTACTATTCTGTCATACACCCAGTATTTTGTGATATTTGTATGAAATAAACAGCTTAATTAACCTATTTCTGGTTTCTCTAGTACAAAGTGAACTTTAGTAATTATAAAACGGAAACAAGGTGCACAACAGCACAGAAATATTCCAGTGGCTATTTAAGAGGCTGCAGAATATGGCCTAATGCTGTTCCCAGAAATACAAATTTAAAAGATCTGTGTCTCTGACAGGAACCAGCAGAGAACCATCCAAACTTTTCTTGTCTCACAACACATAGAAAAGGAAAATAATGGTTTAGTCTCTAAATACATCAGTACTTACAAGCAAGAGATTTTTTGGCATGTAGAACAACACTCAGTTCCCACCACTGTTTTTTCCCTATCTCTCAATCTGCAGAAGACCTAGTGCACAATAGAGGTATTTGATCACATACCACATTGCATTTTATTTCCTGGGCAATGTTATTTTTGTTACTTTGTTGTTTTTGTTATTTTATGGAAACATATCTATACACACTTAGAAAGATAAAAGAACATTCTGAAATCCAGTCAAGGGCAAGTTGTGGTGCTCTTAACAGGAGCTGGGTATCAAAAAGCACCGAGAACATAATTTTTATACAACCTAAAAGTGAGTATTTTTAAGTTAACTGTATAAGCAAAGCTTTTGGTTTAACCTTAAGAAAAATACTAAATTAATTTCAAAATGTAATGTCAATTTCAAATCAAGTATTGGAAAACTTAGCTTGAGAACTGAAAAAATTCATCCAGTTATTTTTCCTTTCTGCCTTCCTCAAAAATCTGATTAAGTGAACTCTAGCTCACTAAAACCAAGTACTCATTTCTTTATTAGGAAAGTGCCACCTTCACTTACTATTGTTGCCATTTTTCTAGGGAATCTAGTTTTAAATGTCACATAAGTAGCTCTTCTGCATGCCAAGCTCTGTGATGTAGGCTGAGCAGCTGAGAATCTTCCCCCACACAGGCAGAGGTGCCAGTGTCTCATATACCTGTTTTCATCCAAACCTCCTCATTCCCTGACTCTCTTGAGCCTTATTAGCAGAACTTTTAGATCAGTTTCAGCACTGCCTGCCAGCAAAGCCTGTTTTTTTCCCCTCATTCAGTCTGTCAAAAAAAAAAAAAAAAAAAAAAAGGAGGCAACAGTAAGAATTTCGAGGTTGATTTGAATATTCAAATCCATAGTTCTTGAAGAAGCTTAAAAGAAGGCAAAAAAAAAGAAAAAAACACCCATGCCTGCTTCATATTTATCATCAAAACAGTGGGACAGATCTCAGGAGAATAATGTGGAAAAAAGCAGAACTAGTCTGACTAAAACAAGGGAGAAACCTTAAATAAAAAGAGAAGAAAAGTAGTGCCATATTCAGAACAGAGTTACTAACGAGGTTATTTTTTCCATTTTTATTCAAAACTAGAGATTTTATGCAGGTATTAACTCTTCTGCAGACAGAAAATTGGCTTGATTTTTCACAGTTCTTTGTCTAGAACCTTTAGTAAGTTCTCAAACCAAAGTTTCATTGTCACACAACCACTAGGCCTTCCATACCAAATGCCTACACAGATATTTTCTTTCTAGTCATTACTCATTCCAATAAATCACATAAAGAGTATAAAATTACCATCTGGTTTAAATTCCCCAGTACAGTGCCCAGCAGTGAAAGCTGGAAAATGCAATTGCTGAAGTGAGCACTCCACACATGGGTAAGAGCTGTCATGGAGTACAAATGTTGATAACTACAGTGGGTGGAAGAGAACATTGGTTGGGCTCTTCATAGCCTGGAGTCTGCTGTGAGAAGGTTTGGAGGGCATCCCTGCCCATTAAGTGCCCACATCGAACTGCCAAGGAGGCAAAGAAAGATCATCCCAATTATCTATTTTACAGTAATAGAGGAATAGATATGTGAACTTAATTGATTTAACTTTAAAACCAACCCATCTAGTTTTGTATCTAGTATTTCCATATCAGTTGCACTTGGCATACTATCCAAAACAAAGATGACTGGAAAAAATCACGTGCAAATTGTCTGAAAGTTTTTAAATGCTGATAGGTTTGAGAGAAAGAAGAAACCAAAAAAGCCTTGATAATCAACAACAAGGTGAAGAGGTGTTATCACAAACAAGACTTGCAGCTCAGTAAGGACAGCTTTTGAGGTAAATGGAAAATAATAGAAAAATTTTAAGAGTCTACTGTCCTTTCTTCACACATTCCAAGGTGAGGGGGATTACTTAGGATTGGATTTAGTGTGCTGGCTGAATGCCAATTAATGGAGAACTTCAGCTTCACCAAGAAAAAACTATTTTGCAGACTTTGAAACTGTCCCATGATGTGAGCTAAAACACAACAAATAAGAAGAAAATTTAGAACTTGTTCCAGAACACATCATTCATATGAAATCAAAACTATCCTGATTTCTGCTGCAAAATAAAATCGGCTGCAAATCACCAAAAAAAGCACTCGGCTTCAATCTCTTCTTACCTCACTGTTGTTAACTCACCTCATGACAAAAGATCATAGTTGAACCTCAGCCTTTGCCTAACTCACAAGTAAAAGCAAGCATCATTCGTATGTTAGCATCCAATCAGGCCTCTTTTAACCTGATAGCTTCTTCCTGAGGATATTTTAATCACTTTCCCATGAAATGGTAGCTTTTTAGAAGCCACAACATGATAAAAAGCACAGCAATAAGAGCAGATCAGCAAAGTCTCAGGCTACAAAAAGCAAGGAGTTGCTCAAATACAACAACCATGGGCAGAGGAAAAAAAAGAAAAAAACATTTACCTTCAGAAGGCTACAGGTACAGAGAGATGACCAGCAAGATGCCCTCTCCTTCATTGCCAACCTTTAAATGAGGTCTAGGAAGGGGTGCATCCTGGCTCCAGTCATTCAGGTAAACCGTATGCACCTGAGCTCCCCTGGGTTAGCCCTGCCTTCCTATCAGCTGCTCAATCTCTGGTTTACGCCATGACTTAACATTTCTGCTACAGAAGTATTCTCTTTTGCTCTGAGGTCATAGCAACTCTGATCCAAATTGCCATTAGAAGATCCCCAGTTCTGACAGGGGAAAGTGATAGAGAGGGATATTTTCAAGACCATGAAGGAAACTTCAGTGCTGAAAATGCGGTGGTAGATTTGTAATGCATAATTCACAGAAGTAGGGAGCAGAGGCCTTTCGGGCAGACATCAGTCAGCAAGAGTGTGTTCTCAGGGGGCCACTCAAGGCATGACACGCATATGAGTGCTGCTGTAGGCAGTCAGGCTATAACTGCTTCAGCTTCAGGCTGCACTTACTGCACTCTATCAACTTTGCAGCAGATCAGCTTCTTTCTGCATCTAAACACAAAAGTAAACTCAAGCAATTCTACAGCCAAGTCAAAAAGACACCAGCATGGGGCAAGGATCTGCCTGGCTCCTCTGCTCAGGTAGTAGCAGTTAAGGCCTTGATGCCCCTGTAGGCAGCAGCTTCCCACTCAGTATCCACACAGATTTGTGCCTGAGGTTTCACTTCTGCAAAGTGGGCAGAGCATTCACCACATGCACTGCAAACCCTGAACTACTGTAAGTGCAAATAGTTTAATTATTTGATATTTTGAGCTTTCAAGTCTGAAGAGTGAGCTGTAAAAACACTGGTATTTTATGAATTTTTTGCCAACAGAATACTAAACTGATAAACTGACACCTGCAACAACAGTAAAGTTATTGAAGTAGAAATGTTAAACCACAACATTCAAGCATGATTTCAAAATACAATTATTTTGAAATAATTTGGGGGCTAATTGTAAATCATAGCCTTTAATTATAATTAATCCTGGCATCACAAATGTGTGAAGATGTCAGTTTTGCACCAAGCTGGCCTCGGTACTCACCAGCAATAGCACAAGGGGCTCTACATAAATGAATTGCTTCATTACAGAAGCTGCACTAAGTCTGGAAATGTTATCAAAACCCTCTGGCATACATTATACAGAAGGGCTTAGAGCTAATTAATCAGTAATTTTGGCTAATGTCTTCTCATGCTGTTAAGAAAGGTTTATGCTGGAGTGAAAGCTCTCTTCAGAAATGTCTGCACACTTTCAGAACATATCTGAGCATTTGACAGGTCAGATGTTGGGAGGTGGTGAATGCCTTGGAGTTTTCCAAAAACAGTGCAGAGCAGACGTTCATTTTCTACAGATAACATACCTTCGAAAATGTTAAACTTTACTATTTTGTTCTGGACTCACAGAATTCACAGAACCTACATTCAACATCAAATTAAAAATAATTATAATACACAGGGTAGAGAAAAGCTATCTAAAATTAATTAAGCAGCTGTATAATAACCAGGTTGCACTGAATTTCGGGGCTATATATTTGTTCTTCTAACAAACTTAGAGATAAATTTGTTTTCAGTTCTGGGCTCCCCAGTTTGAAAAAGATGGGGATCTCCTAGAAGGAGTTCAGCAGGGGGCCACAAAGGTGAACAAGTGCCTGGGAGCATCTCCTATATGAGGAAATGCTGAGTCACCTGGGTCTGTTCAGCCTGGGGAGAGGAAGACGGGAATCTGATAAATGTTTATAAATATCTAAAGGAAGTTAGGAAGAATGAGGCCAGGCTCCTTTCGGTGCTGCACAGTGATAGGACAATAAATAATGGCCTAAAACTCGAACATAGGAAGTTTCATATTAATATGCAGAACTTCTTTATGGTAAGAGTGAAGGAGTACTGGCACAGGTTGCCCAGAGGGGTCACGGAGTCTCCTTCTATGGAGATATTCGAGACCCAGCTCGTGACCTACCTGTGTGACCTCTTGTAGGGGATTTGCTTTAGCAGAGGTTTGGACTCAATGATCTCTTGATGTCCCTTCCAACCCCTGCAATTCTGTGTGATACTGTGAGGTAATCCTTCTGGGAAATAGGTACATATCACATCTGATACCAAACTTTTATCGTGGTAACTACCATAGCAAGGAACTGGAGAATTAGATGCTTTCATAATGTGTACAAGGGTTTTAATCCAAGTTAAGTGGTAGTCTCAATTAAAATTTAGCCACCTGTAAGCCACATTTAAATCAAAACCTGTCCGTGGCAAAATAACATAGTGCCATATATATCCAGACGGGGTTGTAAATAAATCTCTCAGAGACCACCTAATGCAAGCTTTTCAGCATTTGTGACCCCTGAATGCAATGACAAGGTATCATCCAGTTTCCATAGGATATACTCTGAGAACTACAGGCACCAACACACATTTATAGCAATTCACAGAGCAAATTCAGTAGCTTCAGCGTGACTTCTTGACAAGGTCAGAAATTAAGCAGAAGTATGGCCCAATTAATAGAGGAAAAAGGAGTGAGGGATCAGCATAGATTTGAACAGTCAAAAAAAAACCCCAAAAAACTAAACATGTGACAACACAGATTTGCAAGAAGAGCATTCTTGCACTCCAATTCTAGCTTAGACAACAAACATACCTGCAGGAGCTGTTAGCCCATCGCTAGATGGAAAAGAGGAACATCTAGGAAACTGCCCACCATTTTCAGTCATATCTTCAGGTTTTTTGTTTGTTAGATTGATTTTGATTTTTAATTTTTTTCCTGAAATACTTATCCAAAAGCATTACATTATCTTTTTTTTTTTTCCCCAAGGATTAGTCGACAACTGTTTTAGAAAGAAACACACGTCTCAAATGGGTCAAAACACACAGTGAGTCATGATGACTAACATCATGGTACATATACTCAGAGAAAGAACCAGTGCATTCAGTCAGTGCTTCTGGCATTATAGAATGTCAAATAAGTGAGTCAGCCACTTACTTCAGGTAATATGGGGAAATAAAATATTAGCAACACAAAGCTGTGCTTCAGTTCCAGCAAAATTTCCAGGTTAACACAGAACAGTACATTCTGTCTCCTAAAATCTTTTCCCAAGTTTAACACAGCTGCTTCACACTGCATATTTGCAGTACCATGAGGAAGGTAGCACACAGTTTGCTTTCCAGTCTCCAAAGCGAGATATGTCCCTTGATAGGGAACAGCTGCCTGTGCATTTTGTGTTCTCCCTGTCATTATCATTAAGGAGATTTTCAGCATTAGCCTGTAGCAACTGCAAAGGATTTTAGGCTAAGCTCTCTGACCTGTCCTTTTCAAAAAGACTCCAAGAGCTGATTATTAATCGAGTAATAGATATGTACAACAGAGTCATATTGCATTCTGAAATTCTGGCCTTTTATTCCTGTTCAGCTCTAGAATTTAGTCTCTTTTGAACATCTTTTTCAGAACAATGATCTGTTTTCCTTTTTTTCATGTAACTAGGGTATTTCTGCTTATGATCAAAAATTTAAAAAAAAGTTATTTTTGAGTACTTACCATACAAGCAAGTGTTTCATATCCCATAAGTAACTTTCACCCCTTCCAGGTCTACATTTTCTATGTGCACAGGAGACTTTTCATGAATATTGCTCTGCAGATGAGCACTGAAATTGCATGTCATCATGGTGATTCATCCGTATAAAATTACTTCCAAATAAAAAAGGCAATGGAAATCCTCACTGCAGGTAAGAGAACCACAGGTGGCTTAGAAGAGGAATATTTTTACTCTACCTCTGTTCATCATAAAATTCATGGTGCTTTTTTCTTGCAGCATAGATAGTGCAGTGATAACAGTTATGCCAGAAATCCAACTCCTCAACTTCAGTAATCCAATATCAGAATTAATAGCTTTTATGTCAAGCCAGTTAAAAGCTGTGGCAGAAGCTACTGCAGAAAAGCATTCAAGAATGGACATTACAGAATAAAATGCAAGAAAGAAAGTATCTGTTGCTTAAAGCTGGAGAATTGATTATGATCTCATTTGCATTAGAAGTGCCAGGAGTATCAATGGGATGTTTCTAACATAAATATACAGTCTTTCCTTTGAGTTTCCACATGGCACCAGCTCCTCATATGCTGCTGTAAAGGATAATACTGGCCCAGCAGTGAAAACCAGGGAAAAAAATTGTAAACTAAAAAAGCATACTTTTCACCATCAGGATGATCTGAAAATCTACTGTGCACTTCTCATTAATTGAATAAACTGAAGATTAAAATACATATTCATTTACTTTGGAAAGGTGAATGTTTTGGGGCTTTGACTGCTGTCATGCACTGTCATATGCACTTCAAGACTTTTTTTAATTTTGTGATTTAAGTGATACTACATCTTGACTTGCTGTTCCTTAGTGTATTTTAGAGTAGCATGAAGAAATTCCAACTTTTGTCTTCCAGGAATGCATGACAAAACTCTAGCACAGTGCTTCACTCTTAAATTATCCTAGTCTCTTATCTTGAGGGGCATTCCTTATTTTTAGGGACACTTCTCTTTTCATTCAATTGTCATATAATGGGAATATGCAATCATACCTTTGCAGAGCCAGAGGAGTAATCATTGATTTTTGTATTTTTTTCCCACAGAACATTCAGTCTGAAGAAACCTGGTACTTCAAAAAAAGGAAACCATTGTTCTTGGAACAGGTGATATAGAGAGGAAATTTCTTTCTGGACTTCCAAAACCACATAGTGTCACCCTTCTGAAATACAGTGAATATAGCTGTGTTTCAGACTTCAATCCAAAATTCTTATGTTACATTTATTATCTTAGTAAGGAGGGACAATTCTAGGAAAAAAAACATCTGAGAACATCCATCGATATCTCTGAAAACAATATTCACCCCTTTATGGGCATAACTGCTGTTTGCAAGTTAGGGTTTTCAAACACCATGACAAATTATCTCTTCCCAGTGGAAGCTGAACATTTTTAAGTCAAGTCTTCTGTTGACACTTGAGAAGCCATTACCCAGGACACCCAGGGATGCCAACCATGCCAGGTTTTGCTGTACTGCTTCTCTGGCTGTTTCAAACTACATTAATGGCATAATTCAGCACCAGGCTTTTCAACTGGAGAAATAAAAAAGAGCAATATTGATTTGATCTGTGGAAGAGAAGAGGGTTTCTGAGATTTCTTTAAAAAATAGCCCAACAATTTATATTTCCCAGGTTCTACTGGAAGTAGTTTGAAAGAGAAGCTGGCCAAAATGAATAATAATAATAGTAATAATTATTATAATTTTAAAGGAAAAAAATTAAAGTCTTAAAATGATCAGTGTTGCATCTGCTGAAGCTTAGGACATGAGGCATCCACTAATGAGCAAGCTACAACAAAGAACTGTTACAGAATGAAAGTTCTTATCTGGAAAGACAACATGAAAAAGCAAGAGAGAGATATCAAAAAGACATACATTCATTCTTAGTATCTGACTGGAGAGCTACAATTCTGAATGAAATAATCCTGAGTTAGTTCAAATGTTTCCTCTGGGAAAATATAAACTTATTTTTACAGAAATGCAAACTGTATACCATACAGGTGGTATGAAGCTAAAGTCTGTGGGCAAATGGTACACAGTAGGAGACACAGCTAGGAGACGCCCAGAGCTCAGCAAAAGCTGTGTCACTGCTCCAAATGTCCTCATCAAGAAAGAGGCCATGCAGGGGTTGCCAGCCCTGGCCAGCTTGTCACTCCTGTAAGAGAATCCCTCTGTGGCATCCTGATCAGTTGCTTCTGCTCAATCCCCATGTGACGAGCACTCAGGACACAGCAGATACCACTGCTCTTATGCCACTGGAGATCAGAAGTAAACATTCATCCTCACATGAGCATCATCTAGCACAGAAGTCACATTTCAAACTCCCACAAGCTCTGTGAATCACAGGAGTCCCACTCTAACTTCTTACACCAACCACAACTACGATCTTATTTCATGTCAATGAACTGTTGTTTGTTTAGAAAACAAAACAACAATGCACTGAAATAAACAAAAAAACAGAAAGTCCTATTTGGAAGAATGAACAAGGTTTGTGGTAATTGTGCATTTAAAAATACTGACAATAATTTGTGCGGGAAATAAAAGTGTTCGTGTCACTTCAAGTAAGATTTCCTATAAGTTTTCTTATACTTTCGAGCTGAGGTTCCCATTTCTATCCTTGTTGCACGAATACATCTTGAACATGGCATGTTGTCACCTCTCTACTTTACACCCGTACACTCAGAGCAGTACTTGTTTCTTATAACCTCCCATTAGTCAGTTTATTCAGTTTGAATGTTTGTCACTCTCACCTGCAATGTGTAACCATTAATACAATCCTGCTCCATTGGTGAAACCCTTTGAACCAAACACTCCTTCCTCCAAGAGGTGAAATGTTGCTTTAATATCGGACACAAATCACATGCATAAGAAAGTGATCTCTGGAAACAGAAAAACAAAATACAATAATATAGCAATTCGCCTTTGTAGGAAGAAGTGCATTGCTTTAGACAGAAGAATTAGCTAATCCTTAGAACTGGCATAAACTGCACATGAATCCAAACGTACAACAGTTAGAAACACATAGTAAAAACTCCTGCTGTAAGCTGCACCCTTGGCGATTGGCAATGATAAAAAGAGGAATATGAACTCTGTGTATAATAGTCAAGAACAGTGAAAAACATAAGGCTTCAATGTGATACAGACTTGGAAAGATCTGTTTCAAAAGCTATTTCCAGTGATACAGGAAATTACTTGATTCCCTGGTGAGGCTTCTTCAGGGAAACAATTTACAATTCTTATCATCTATCCACAGGAAAGAGGAACCCAGACTAAAAAAAAGAAATAAGGCATGTAGAATAAAGACATGGGTAGCAGTTTTAAATCCTCCCTGAAACTTGAAAGCTTTTCCTGTGTGCTGACAATCTGGTATCGCATTTCAGTTGAATTTGCAAAGGTGAAAAAGAGATAAAATAATCTTTCTTTAAAAAACAAACAAACAAACAAACAAACGATATTCACTGGTTTACATAAACAATTACATGTCTCTGAGATAGACTGTGTATTAACAGTGTTGTTGTGCTCTTGTTGCCTACATCTACATTTTCTTTCACCTATCCCATCTCAATGACTCTCCTGGAATCCAACTAGTGAGGTCATATCAATCAAAGATCAGTCTGGTACAAATTGCTCTAATCTAGTACCTTGTCTACACTAATATAATACCTATAATCTAATTGTATATAGGTTTGGAATACTACTACTCACATTATCTATTGTGCTCAAAGACATAAAGAGATTTGAGGTAACTGGTGGATGATAGCGAGCAGTGAAGATATATACCTAACTGTGTCAGACTAAGGGGTATTTCTGGGAGGGAAATGAATGCAGTTTGCAAGTGAGCACCTCTGGGAGGTGACTGGAAAACCACACAAGTCTGGACTCTACTTGAGCTAGACATAAGATAAAACCCAGAATACTCAATTAGTGAGGTATAGCCACACAAGTCCAGAAATAAATCTTTAGGATCAAAGGAATGACAGTACTAAAATAGGAAGTTTCACTCCAAGGGGTGTTATGTGTATTAATAAAAGATACTTTTTTTCACAAGCACCTTTAAAGGGAGTGTGAATTACTCAGTTCCGCACTTAATGAAATCAGTGAAGTCCTTCTCAGCTCGGCCTTTTAATCCCCTTGTGCAGTAGATCTGTCAAATGAGGACTGGGGAAGCAGAGGAACCCAGAAAAGTTCCCTCACTGCCAAGCATGCTGGAGTCATTATGGAGTCATTATTACTTATCAATCCTGCTAAAAGTCCGTGCTTTTGAAAACCTGAAGGGAACAATAGTGTGGAATCTCATATTCAGGAGTGTCAGGCTAGGACCATTAATTAAAAATGTGCTTTATCAAGACACAGAGCCTGTTACAGATAAAATTTAAGTTGAGTATTTATTGATCATTGCAATACTGCTGTATTATTTTTAATTGCTACATTTCTTTACAGCAATACTCATCATAGATATGAAATAAGAATATAGCTCACTAAAACTGGTAACACCAATTCAACTAATTAAAGATTAAATTAGTTCTCTCTCCACATTTGCAGTTATTTATCTCTAAAATACCTGCAACAATAAAATCATATTTAATGCATGAATCACACTGGATTATCTAGTGATAATCACAACAATAAAGGAAAATGATACTCAGTGGAAACTTGGTTCTCAGTACCAAACAAGATATCAGCAATAAAATACTAATGAATAATACACTTCATTACAGCCAAAATACTGCTCCTCATCAAAAGCACCATCAAACTATACAACATTACTGGCTATGGTATTTGAAATGACATATAATGAACAAGAAATTCGAAGAAAAATGTTGTCTCTTTATCTGTACATTATTGCTGAAACATAACCATTTCACCTTTGTAATGCTGAACTCTATAAGAACAAGAGCAAAAATTCTTCCTGCATGTGGTAAGACAAGAATTAGCAAAGCAGTAGATGATAAGAGTCAGCATGTCATGCTGTTTTTTCTCTTCCATTCATATTTAATTTTTCCTTTAACTCCAGGATAAGTCAGGCTTCTTATAGATTTTTTCTCTCAGCATATAAGCCAGAAAATATCCCTGCTGGAGACTAAACTAATCACCTGACAAGAGAGTCAGGCTTCATTTAGTTTATTACCCAGCAAGTCTCATTATTTAGCAATTTGAGATGAACAGTGTTCTAGCTTCAACTGGACAATATGAAAGTACTCTGTAGCCTTATCCCCAGCTCTCCTGCCTACATATAAGGACATTTTCAACAACAAAGGCATTTAAACCTCTCTGGGCTGGAGTGCCTTAATCACTGTGATTCCTGTTTAGCAGCTGATATCATTACTGTGTAAAATTTTCATTTTCACACTGGGCATCTAAGTCTCCTCGTGCACATCCTAAGAAGACAAAAACACTTTCAGAGGAGTTGATTACGTGACATCCCTTTCCATGATTTTCCCAGTGGCTGCTGGGTTCAGACAAACTCCTTATTAAGCATACTCGCTTAGCTCACCTTTCTGAAAGGGCTAATTTCCCAGGTGGATCACACAGAGCTTTGCACAGTCTGGGCTATGAACTCTACATGAGCACATAAGGATTAGGTATCCTTTTCTTCATTGGAAAATAAAGCAAATAGAAGGCACTGCTTTCCTATCATGTATAACTGACATTTTACGACAAACTAAGAAATGAGCAACGTATCACTTTCTAGACAGCTAGCTAAGCTAGTTATGGAGTAAACTCCGTGCTTATAAGCAGAGTTTAACCTCAATTAATGAATTATTCTTCAGGCCATAAGAGAACACTTTTCACACTGTGAATTACCAAAGTAATGAGGTGCAAAAGTGGCAAAATCTTAATTATCCCAAAAGCTGTGACAATTTTAATAGAGCAAACTGAACATGGAGAGGAAGGCAATATCATTTTTCTTTCCTTGTTCCTGTGGGAATTACATTTTTCAGAATTTGGTGTGAGAAGAGTGATTGTGCAGATTGTTGGTTTACATTCTCTGATCACAGTGTAACAGAACATAAATGCTGCTCATGAGCAAGATGTCTACGGTGCACTTTGTGTAGGAGTAGAGAGGAATTAGCACAGAAAGTACTCCTTATATAAAATACCTCTACTGAGCAGCCTGGAGGTCTAATGGTTGGAGAAACCAACCTTTGGAATGTCTGACTTCACTGACCAACACATTGAACACAAAAGAGCAGACGGTGATGACATTCATCAGGTTCTGCAGCTTCATGAAAAGACACGGATCATCTGCCCAACTGGGAAATGATAGCTTATATCCTGTTTGCTCCTGGCTTCTGATGAGCTGGGTGAGTATCTCTCAGTGGCATTTGGCTGCAGGGGAGATGTGTGTGGTGGTGTCTAAATATCAAGATGCTGAAAAAATGTTAATCAGCATGCTGAGTAAACCTTTCTTCTAATTAGAACACACCATAAAAATCTGAACTACTATAGAAAATGATTTGTTTGGCAAAACCAAAGATTCTTGTGAGACAATAAGTCAGTTTTGATGAAAGGAGATTTTTCAGGTTCAGTAGTAGAATTCCAAGAGGGAATGAAGACACAACACAACTCCAGCAGTGAATGTTTAGAGTTGACTGCCATGACAAACAGGGCTGGATCCTTGCCACAGGTCTCTTGAAAACCCTGTTTGAATAGAAACACATCTTTCTCCATTCATTCTAATTCAAGCCTGTGCTAATCTTCACCCACCTAAGTATTCTTTGTTTTTCAAAGTGCTTGCTTCGTGCTATATGATAATTATAAACTTAGATTTCTTTTTATTTTTTAGCGCTGTTAACATCACATTTTGTCAACTAAAATACCAAATTTAGAAAGAACAACCTCCAAGAAAGAAAGATGCTGGATTGCTTTCTGTACATCAATAAGAAAGGAGTGGTTTTCAGACATGATATGTTATATAATAAATTAACAGAATATTTCACCATATGATTACATTAAAGAAAATAGCATGCAAAGAACTTCTGTGTTGATTAGTGAACAGAAAATATTTTTCACATGTTCCCTAAGGAAATAAAATGTCTTTGTCTCATTCCTTTATTAGCAAATTGAAATGATTTGTAACTTATATTTACTATTTCTGAGGATTTAACAAGACATTTGATCGCAAGTTTCCTTT
>PPHD01010522.1:0-19569 GCA_002909625.1 Bambusicola thoracicus
GAAAAGAAAAGAAAAGAAAAGAAAAGAAAAGAAAAGAAAAGAAAAGAAAAGAAAAGAAAAGAAAAGAAAAGAAAAGAAAAGAAAAGAAAAGAAAAGAAAAGAAAAGAAAAGAAAAGAAAAGCAGAAAAGAAAATAAACCAAAGTAACTTTCTTCATAGAATCTTCTTTTTTCATGATGGGCATGACTTGGCCTCCTGCTGTTTTCTGAGCAACAGAAACACTGCCCCCTGCCTTTCTCTGAACAGTGCCTATGCCATTGCTAAGTGTCCCTCTCTGAATGGTCTCCATGTGTGTGCTGCTTGCCATGCTCTGAAAGGTGGCCATACTTTGGTCCATTCTCTCAACAGTGAACATGATAACTTGGTTTCATGACATTTTTGGAACAATGGCCATGCCTGTGGCCCACACTGTTGCCGTTGGATGAAGAATGATGGTTATGGCTGTGCCTCTTGGTCTTCTCTGAATGATGACTGCTAGTGCCTCTCATCATTCTCTGACCAGTCAGCATGCTTGTTCTCTAAATATTCAGTATTTCTGGGCCTCTTGACACTTTTTGAAGGACCCTCTTCCATAGCCTCCTCATCACATTCTAGACAATAGGCTTGACTTGGCCTCCTCCATTCTCTGTAAGTTAGACGTGACTTAGTTCTTTTCCATTCTCTGAACAGGGAAAATGCCTGGTCCTCTCACCATTCTCAGGATGTTTGTCATGGCTGTTCATACCAGTATTCTACAGAGGATCCACCTCCATGAGCTCTTCAAGAAAGCTCTGGACCCACAGGAAAAGGGAGCAGTGGTGTTTGTCACAGAAAATGCAGACTTTCTGTGGAGTTTCCTTGTTTAAATGTTGGTAACGCATTATTGATTAACACCTGCATCCCATACTCAAATGGGATATTGTGAGTTTATAGATCATATAAAATGTTTCCTCAGGTGCAAGGACCATGGTTGTGCACTTGTTTAGTTATTGTTAGTCTGGGACTGAAATCATTTCAAATGACTAGTGAATCTCTAGAGAAGCAGGAAATGGCAAGTACCAATTTCCATGAGGTAGAACACATTTAGCTAAATTGGATTCATGGTTGCACCTCAGAATTTTCATCAGCTCCAGGGTCCCCCAGGGATGGAATAGAGGCAGAGTCTGGCCCCAGAGTCATTGTGCCTCCACTCATGTCTCAGCGTAAAACCTCAACATGTTCTCTTGCTCCTCTCCCCCTACAAGCTTTTTATGTTTTAATTCCAGCATACTTATTTTTGGCCAACACGTGGTGGGAAACTATCCAAACTTTTTCCACTGACTTTATTCTCCACACCGGCAATCACAGCTGTCATGACTTCATAACTATGAAACAGTACTGCAAGTGGGGGTAACAGGCCCCAGATTGTATTCGTCTGGCAGGAGATAGAACGTGGCAAATGTAACCTGTGTAATGCTTGACCTCATGCTGTGTTATTTCAGAAAAACACTTTTATCGTGAACACAAATCACTCTACCTCTTTTTTTCCCCCCTCCTTCTTTTGCTTTTCTTTAGCTCAGACGGGCAATATTTTCAACACACCCTAACCAGTCAAGAGAAAATATGTTCAAAAATAAAGTCCATAAAGAAGAGTGGGTTACACTGACCATAGCTGAATACTTGTGGTAAAAACTGGACCTTTAGAGACCATAGCAAAGCTTCAACTGAATTTATTTGGGCCAGAAGTTCACTCTTGGCTTTTATTTTCTTTGTACTAAATTCAGTGCTAGTACTACACTCTGATGAAGTACACATACTGGTCTACTTAATTGCCAGTTGTACTGCATTTTTGTCTTTTCAATAGAAACTGTCTGAAAAGAGTATG
This sequence comes from Bambusicola thoracicus, assembly GCA_002909625.1. NCBI lineage: Eukaryota > Metazoa > Chordata > Aves > Galliformes > Phasianidae > Bambusicola > Bambusicola thoracicus. Next base: position 1,843 of record PPHD01010522.1, read on the forward strand.
AAGAAAGAACAGTCCAATGTATTGCTGACTTCTTTGCTTTGCTCAGCCTGTTCTGCAAGAAACCTACCCCACACTGTTTCCAGTGATTTTGATTGTGACTGAAAATGGGAGAAGATCAGAGTCCTCCAGAAATGTGTCTTTCTAAGGTGGAATAATTATGTTTAGCCATGGATGGCTTTTCTCTCTTCTATCAATGAATACTTTTTACAGCAGTGTGTTAATGGAAAAATACGACATTTAAATTACTGGCTAAGCATCATATTAAGAAATCCACTGTTTTATCCCTTTTCAAGGATTTCAGTGTCTGGTGATTTTAACCAGTGTCAGGGCACTGGGTTCCACACTGTGTCTATCTAGAAGAAACACCTGCTCAGTCGCAGAGGTTAGCAGTTTCTAATAGAGAAAGCTCATGCTCTGAAGTATATTTAAAGGAGCATGGTTATGTCAGCCTCCCACTTTTACTTAAGCAACCATCCACTTCTAGCCTGCCACTAGATGTGGATGAACGTACCTGCAACCAAAACAGAGATGAAATCTGGTTCTAGTAAAGGAGACAGGTAGCTGTATTAAGTGGGCATTGATTCTGAACCTTTCTGTGGCTCTTACCCTATCTTCTGCTCAGTGCTGCTGGTCATGCTGCAGCACAATCTGTTCACATGAAAATCTGAGAAATTTTTGAAGACATATATGTGTATAAATATTTGTTCTTATGAGTTTTAATACACATGCCCAACACGACTTTTGTTCCTACTCCACACTGCAAAAAATTATGTACACATGGAATATGCATATAGTCTTACATAGACAGGGAGATACTATCAAAAAGTGTGTATTTGTTGGTTTATTTTTTATAGCTCTCTGTCTTTACTCCTTTCTATTGTTTGCATCAGTCACATTTAGTGGAACAGATTTATTGATGTTTTTGCATTAAGTTGACAGGTACTTTGTCAGCTAGATTATGCTTTGCTACACGTCTCACTTGTCTGTTGGTAGATTGCATCTGTGCAACCAAGAGAGTTTTCTGGGGTTTGAGAATTTGTATTTAATATACAGTTATGACGAAAAAATTTCCTCTTTTTCACCACAGGGGAGGTTGTCCTGAGTAAAGCTTATTCTCTCTGGAAACACAACTACAAACTACAGCAATGCTGCATTTCTGTAGTTACTTTGGTGTTCTGTAAAGAGCAGAAAGGACTACAAATTAAGGCTGAAATTAATTATTTGCAATCTACTTAAAAACTCATGGACGTAGTCAGTGGTCAAATTCATGCCAAGCACAAGTTGCACAAGGATCAGCAGACTCCATGCATAGTATTTAGCTGTGATATCTTAAGGGGCAAAGTTAGCATCAAAGTGTACCTCATTTGAGGACATGCTACAGCTCTAGACTGTTCAAGAATAAAGAGTTTTCCAACAATGAAAGTGAACGGACCTACCTAACATCTGCATTTTTGCTTCCTTGTTTGTACAGATAGACTAGGGAACCAGTTAAAAAAAAGAAAGAAACGTCCACTGATTCACTGAAACCAATTTTACTGCTGCAATGATACAAGTGAGTATCTGTGGACAGAAATCTTTTATAATATCTCTCTTTAATATTTGTTTCAGATTATAACTACCTTGGCTAAGAAAAGCATACTGCAGCTATAGCTTACAGATTGTACAGTTGCTGAAGAACCCACATAACAGCAGGAGTGAGGTTTTACAGGCTCCACGATAATGTCCAAGATATTAACATCAAGCAACAGCATTTTTTTGGTATAACCTGAGAGGTCTCCATGGGGAAGCCATAAAATAAAGCCTTGTCACCCACAGAGGCCATACTAAGTTTGTGGATTAAACTTTAGGTGATTAACATTGATATTTAATATCTGCTAACAGTGTGAGTACAGATGTTACCAGCATTAGTAAAATGTGGCCTGTGCCTTTACTAGAAATGTAGAGTGAATCAAACTGATAGGGAAATGCTTGTGAAGTCAGACCCACCATCATTTACCAACAATGAAAGCAAGTAGTCCCAGATTTGGATGTTTCTTAAGTGTTTACTTAACAAAAAAATCCAACAGCAACAGAGAGCACTGTGGGAAATCCTCTGTTAGACAGGAGCAATAGAGGTGAAACACAAAGAGCAATGGGAAATTTCAGAACATACAGAGGCTGCCCAGAATGCTTTGTTTCAGTTTATAGCTGGGAAATCCAGTCACTGGGGCAAAGGAATAGAAGAGTGAATGAATAGATCAATAGAGCTTGTTATTCACTTTATCTTCACATGAAAATTGCTCATCTGAGATCCACGTACAAGCTCTTGAGCCAAATCACAGATTATCAATGACTTAGTCTTGGAAAAGGAAAGAGTAAGTATAGCATGACACAATGCTATGACACATGGCACATGCAGAACAGGCTATCCATCTATTCTCTATATGAATGACAGTTTAGACTCCTCCTTTCATCTGGTGCTTGACACTGTCCACCATGCTCTGGATTCAGGGCCATGTACGTATTCCATTAAAACTTAGACTACTGGAAGGTTTTGTTGTTGTTGTTGTTGTTGTTGTTTTTAAATTAAGAGCATCCCTTGTTAAAAGAGAAAGTTTTCAGATATCAGTCCTGTTCTCAGTTAATCAATCCAGAAAACATAAACACTGAGTTGACAACCCTGTAAAGAGAGCAAGCTCTCTTAACAGTTGCATGTGCAATATTTCAAACTCTCAGTATTGCAGGCTGCTGCACATCTACCAACTGAATGACTTCTTTCCTTCGCATTGACTGCTGTGTTTTAAGAAACATCATCTGGTTACTGATTCACTCAGACCTATATGCACATTACTAGCACCCAGGGATAAGTACAGTGGTTCAACATGCAAACTTAAGTTATCCCTATCATGAGACCTTTGAAGTGGATGACTGTTCAGACAACTATCTTGGAAAAAGACAACTCTAAAAAGTCCCTACCACTGTGGCACATGATCTTCAAGTTGATTTTTCTTATTTTCAGTAGATATCATCCAAATATTATCTTTTGTAAACCAGCATAGGTCTATTTTGAATCACAGTCTTCCTTAAGAAGTCAAATTTGCATATCTGCTTTGTGAATTCCATTAAAGAAATTGCAGTTACATTCTCCTGAAATGAAAAGTCCAAGGGGAAAAAAAAAAAAAAGGCATTTCCAGAGGAAGGTGCTTTACTCTCATTTTAGTCTCATTTTAGAAGGTATACAGGAAAATGCTGAAGGGAATCAAGATAAAATGTACCCTTGATAACATACAGCATTCAAGGGGCTTACAACAGTGATGGAACTGATTGCTGAAGTAGAATTAATTGGGAAATGCAAAAACCCCAAAGATATGCGTTAAAGATGAAAAAAATAAAGTAAAACAAACACTTTTCCAGTTGAAGTGTTTAGAACTGTGACTGTGATAAATGAGATGTCAGGGCGCTAACAAAACACTCAAGCAACAATGTGACAATGAAATAGACACACTGTCTGCTACAGCAATATTTAAAGTAGTTTTAAAATCCTCGAGAGTGTTTTATCACTTTTATGACTCAGGTCTATGATAGCTGATACTCTGAAACTTGACATGAATTGAGTAGGACAGAAATACAAAGAGCTGCAAGTGTAAAAAGTGATAATGAGTCTCAGGTCAGCTGCCTTTCCATAAGTTGTTGCCAACATGGGTCCCTTGAAAAAGTTCCCTGGTGGCCCTGTCCTCACTTTGCCCTGTCAGCTGCAAACCCCTTTGGACCAGTACTGTAAATACATCAGAATATCTAGAAATTACTGGAGGTCCGTTGGGTTGCAATTTGATTATAGTAAGAAACTCTATACTTTTAGGAATTTTTAAGTGAAGAACAAGTACTTACACCACAAATCAATCTGCATTGCATACCTGGAAGGCTTGATTTCATCTCCCATACACCTTGGCAAACTGGGAATACCTCAGGAAAAGGAATTATACCACAGTTCAGATCAGTAGGCAAAGGATCAACTTCTGAACCCTTTAATTTGATACAGTATCACCAAGGATAATGTGTAAAAAAAAATCCATGAATAAACAGAATTGGGTGCTCAGCCAAATAGATTGTAACATATAGTTCTGTGCCATAACACAAGAGTACAGCTTCCTAGCAGCATTAAAGCTGTCAGTAAAACAGCTAGTCTTCATATGTCTATTCATTTTGCTTTGTTTCAAAATTTTCTTTGGTTATGCTGTTTGGCTTTTCCTTTCTCTCCCACCAGCTTTCAGTGTACCCAGACCTACATGTTATCAAGGTGCTGATCCCATCAAGGCACTGGGATCCCTTACATACAGCTGCTTTCTGTGCTGCAAGAGATGCTGAGCAAGTCCAAAACTTAACGTATTCACTTTGTGAGGTGTTTGGTATACATAGGATTATAGATTTGACAACATTTGTCAGGGCTATGTACCTGACTGAAGTCCTCACCCAAAGAATCCCAGTCAAATGTGAAAGTTTCCTTATACACATAGGCTTGCTCTAACACAACTGTGACTCATCTGGACTTAATTTCTTATATCATATCAACCTCAGAGAGCAGGAAGAAAAGAAACAACCCAATGAAACCACAGCATCTTTGCAATGAAAGCAAACTGGTGTATTACTACTTGCTGGAAAGTAAACAGCATTCCTGGGGTGGACTAGTACAAAAATAATTTAGGAAAAATTTGATGGTTTTGAAAGGATTCATATTATATTATCTTCAGGTTTGCAATTTTTTCCTGACTTTTGATGCATCATAAAGCAAGGGCATGGAAAGATGAAAAGACAGTCCTAGGCCCCACAGTGTTTGTGGCTGTAGACCCACAGAGCCTCTGTCAGGTGGGAGGAGTGCCATGTGCTTTCACTGTCCTTTTACTTTCTAAATGTTTCTTCAGGGAGGCAAAGGTTATTGCTGACTACTACTAGAGCATAGATATTTGTTTTCTAACAACACTACAAACAAACAAACAAACAAACAAAAAACAAATGAAGAACCAACCAACCAAACAAACAAACAAACAAAAAAAACAAAACAACAACAACAAAGCACAAAATCACTCTACTTTCTGCATACCATACAAACAAGTAAATAAATTTACAACTCTCTCTGTTTCTACAAAACCTGAACTGAGGCTGGGAGGAAGGGAGCAAAAGACTGGAAAGGAAGGATAATCTGTAGCTAGATCATCTGTATGTATCTTAACATTTTTATATCTCAAGATACTGAGAATCAGGTGAAATGAACATGTGGTAGAAAAGCCTGTAATTGGTAGGCTCTATTTATGGAATTTGCATTGCTAATCTCATCTGATACAGCCATCTGTGTGACCAGAGGAGCTGTGGGGCATCAGGGAGAATTGAATCCTGCTGGGCACCTGCACACCTCTATTTGAGCACTGTTTGTGGGAGAACAGCTGCTCTCCCTCCAACCCAGTGACTGATGTCAGAGCCAAATTCAGACATGGAGAGGACTTTGTAGAAGATCCTGCTCATCATTTCATCCAAAGATGCATAAACTTTTCAGAAACTGGCTTCACAAATTCAATAATTGTTGTGTATGTGAAATTCTTATTGAACTAACTTGCCCCTTAACACAAAGCAGTGTCATTTCCTATGCTCTGATCCATAACATAAAAGATACATAATAGTGTACCTACTGATACAATACAAGTGGTTCCCCTCCAAGGCTGGTGTCTTGGGTTTCTCTAGAAGTTCTGTTCAGGAATGCTGGTGCAGCAACTCAGAGATATAATAGGTCTTCTGTAAAGCAGCCCCCAAATATTTCTCTTAAAAGCTCATCTCACCATAGTCATAATCACCTAATAATCTTAACACATGCTACTTTGAGACTGTAGAGTATGTTTTATGATATTTGCTTCAGTAGACACCTTCCTTAATGGAGTTATTTTGTGATCAGACATCCAAAAGAGAAAGAAACACTTATCCACAACTTTAGCATACCTAACTTCCAAATGTAACATTTTTGTTTTCATTTAAAACTGCCGTAAGTAGGAGAAAGGTTACTTGAATAAGTAGGAAAGAGGTGATTTAGTGGGAAAGTTGGAACAGTTTTGATGCCTAAGTTGTTTTCCATGTCTAGATTCTTTTCCACAATATCATTTTGATTTTTTTCCAAGAGAGCGTTAAAAGAGTGACAATTTTGTGGTTAGAGTATGAAATCATGAACAAATTCTCAGTGGGAATCTGTGGATAGACTGTAAGTTGGGAAAGAGACCTTTATATTCCTGTACAGTCAGGTGTAATCCCAAAAGGCTATTTGCATTTAACCATACTGTTCAGCATTATATTACACATATATTCTGTCTGCAATTACACAATTAAATTACACATACGCTACACAAATACATAGATCTAGAAAATATACCATATAGTAATGAAGCTGAAGCCAATTCAGTGTGCTTGGGCTCACATGTCAGCATGGGACAGTCTCTTCACACTTGACCTCTCATTCAGTGAAAGGGGAACAAACCTCTGCTTTGGGTACCATCCACTGAAGAAATGCCAGTTAATTTCCATGCCCCTAAGCATGACCATGTGGGCACAGGAGAAGCTGTTTTCTTGGTGTCTGGGGAAAATAGTGGTGGGGATGAGCAATGCAGGGACCTTGTCAGTTCACCTGGCTTCTGAGAAATGTCACAGCTCAGCAGTGTACTTTCAAATTTCTGAACAGAGTGACAGAAAAGTAAAATCATAAGATACAGTGTTGCATACATATATGAACTAATACTATCTGTTAGTTCACCCTTACTGCTCCAAGCTTTGGTACGTGTATTTTTTAAAAATTATGAAGAAATCGTATTAATTTTTGCTGCTTGAGTTTGTCAAATCACTCAAGCACAAGTACAACACTGAGATCTGGTTAGACACTGATTGCATCTAGGATTTCAATAGCTGATTAAATTGAACTTAATTAAGGCATTGAAGGACAGTCATTATATCACTGTGACTGTGTTCCAACTGCAATTGTTTTCCAAGTGTTCCCTCCTGCATGTGAAAACTTAGAGATAAAGATGAATGGTGTCTAACAAGACAACAAACTAGCAGATTCCTGAGAGAAAATTACTGTCTGAGCCCTGCTTTGAAAAAACATTTGGTTGCTAGAAGTAGTCAGAATGTTGTCACTAAGACGGCTGTGGGTTGAGATGTAATAATATGCCAGTCTTTGGTAAACAAAAGAGCTCTGTATCCCTCTGATTCATTGTGAAAGTGTCCTTTACAGCCCAGGAATGCACATGTTTTGAGGATGAAAATCCTCTTCTAAATCCTTCTTACACAGTGAATGCACAACTTCCCATACACCATAAAAACTGAAAACAGCAAACATACATGCCAACTTCAGACTAAACTCTGCTGCAATCTTATGTGTGGACAGCAGCATGGTGCCTGAGAAACCCCACAATAAAGATGATGCCACAATAGATAGTTTTAGCCCCTGATTTAGCGGAGCTATTTCAAGCTCTGTCAGTGTTTAGCTGGCATGGGCAAAGCAGGAGCACCAACATCTGGCTTCAAGTCTTGTTCACATGGAAGTTCCCAATGGCTTGTCTCAGTACTTTAAAGAAGACTGATTAAACAAAACAAAAGATATTGCATATCTACATTGGATATCTGTGGATCTAAGAATGTCTGTAATTTAATCAAAGTCTTAAAGTTCCTGCTGACTTTAGTGTCCTTTATCTACTCTTCACTCAGCTGTTTTTGCCATGTTGCACATGGTGTCTGATGGCAATGTCGATCCTGTGTCTGCCTGCGCTGAGCAGGCAGCACCTTGGAGGTATCTATACTCTGTTTTATGTATTCAAAGGATGGACAGCTGCATACATCACAGCTTAATTGTAGAACTGACTGCTGTGTACCACTTACAACATCATTCTTGGGGGGTGATTTACACTAACTTGGCTTGAATCATACAAGAAACTACAAACAACATTGGAAACTGCTGATAGCATTCTTTCCCTCTGCCCCTCCCACCAAACTGTCACTTGCTAGAAGGGGAACTAAAAGTCCCTTACAATTAATTGCTGATTTTATTGCTTTTCGGTTCCACATGTTTGGTGAAAATAACAGAAATGCGAATTTGAGAGATCTTTTTTCCCCCGAGGTTTTTGTGTTTTGTGCAATTGCACGTGTTGTGGAATTTAATACTGAGTTGCTGTGAATTGCATGGACAGCACAGCATAGAGTTGGTTTGGGGCTCTTTGCACATTATGCCTGTACTTTTTATTAGTGGGCCAGAGTAATTTTACCTTAAAAAACAAAACAAAACAAAAACCTATGAAAACGAAATCTCAATATCTAGAGCCAAATTTTTGCAAACTGTTTTGTAAGTGGTTTTAATCTGGTTTATACAAATTTTTTATGCACAAATTTATGTGTAAACAAGGTTGTTGTTTTTTTTTTTAATCTGTGGTCTCAGATGCTTGCATGATAGCTACAATAGTACATAGATATATAGAATCATATAATCATAGAAACTTTAATGTTGGAAAATACCTCTAAGATCATCTAGTTGGACCTTCAACCCATCACCACCATGCCCCACTAACCATTTCCCCACGTACCATCTATGCCTTTCTTGAACACCTTCAGGGACATGTCGTCTCCCTCAGCAGCCTGTTCCAGTGCTTGACCACACTTTCAGAGAAGAAATGCTTCCTAACATCCACCCTGAAAATCCCCTGGAGCAACATGAAGTCATTCTCTCATGCCTTATTGCTGTAACCAGGAGAAGACACTGACCCCCACTTCGCCACAGCCTCATTTCAGGAGTTGTAGAGTGCAATATGGTCTGACCTGAGCCTCAACTTCTTCAAAGTAAACAATCTCAGTTCCCTTAGCAACTCCCTTTAAGACTTGTTCTTCAGCTCCCTCACACCTTTGTTTCCCCAGTTGTTTCCAACAAAAATGCCTTCTGAAGGTATGTGGTTGCAAAAATCATGTGATAAAGTCTTCACCACAGAATGCCACAATTATAAAAGAGACAGAGCTGTTTAAGAGTTGTGTAGTGTACACCAATCAGAATGCACCTTCTGAAAAGTTGTTGACATGGAAATATATGTCACTAGTTATAGTATAAGTACCTGATATTCACAGCAGACTAGGAAGATACTGTATTCAGCTTCAAGATTTTTCTGCACTTGTAAAATCTACCCTGGACCCTCGCATTGTGCAAGTCTATTTTAAGATCTCAAGAGAGGATCGCTCCTTTAGGAAACTGTAATAACCATGCTTGAGAGTATATTGTTCTGAAATAATTTGGTTGTTTAAAAATTTCAGTGGGATATCTAAAAGGTGAAGTGGAAGGAAGAAGTGTTTGCTTAAGAAGCATAAAAAGAGAATCTGAGACCAGATTTCTCAAGACTTGCAGTCTCTCAGGCTGCTTTAATTTGTGAGGGGAATAAGAAATGAAAATGAATATTTCACTTGAGAAAAGAGTGTAAAAGATGTCCTGAAATGAACTGTTTAAAAGGCTTTCTTTCAATTATCCTTGGACTGAAAACTAATCTCAGAGACTGTATTCCTTACATTCAGTAATTAAAGCCAAGCTCTTGTTCTTCAGAGAGAGCTACAACTCCAAGTGAAATGTCAGACCTTTTCCAGAGACTTCTGTGGGCATGAACTTTGAAATATTATAGAATTTTTATTTTTCCTTCCTTGGCTTCTTGTGACGTAAGCAGCAACGATGCCTCTGACTCCCATTATGGAAAAGATCCAAGAAGATCCATATATCAAATTGGTGTATTTCAAGATTTTTTTGTGTGTTTGTCTACTGTGAGATCAAGATTCCCCTGAAAAAATAAATAAATAAAAACCCATACTGTCTAGAATCCAGTATTCAGTAGCCTGATGCTGGAGAATTATACATTGTAGTTCAAGAAAATTTCTGATGGATGAGAACAGTAAAGGGAATACATGGACACATGCATCCTTCCAAATAAAATTCCCTTCCAAACTAAGCAAGGATTAACTAAAGATGTTTTGGAACCACAAAATGTTATTTTTAAAACATAGCTAGTGATTGAGATAGATTAAGACTAAACATGCCTGGGATCAGGCAAAACCACAGGAGCTTAACTTATTCACATATTTATGGCTGGAACAGAATGTGAGGACCATCAGCAATTCAAGACCTGAAATCCTCCAGCACATTTTGTGGCAGGGTGATAGGCTGTTGGTTTTGCTTTGCTTTGTTGCTTTTTTTAGTGGTCTTGTCCTTTGTAAAACTTGCCCCTTCATCCCTCCCACACATCCTCAGATCAGTTTAAACAGTGTCCCTGCAGGTCACTGAGTCCCAAAGTGTTGCCCAATGCTTTTTAAAAAAGCAAGACTGATTCATCAGAGGGATGCTCCATAGCCTGGTGTCCAAGGTCACATTCAGCAATTGGCTCCTCTCTCACGCTGCCTCCTGTTGCCAGAGACACGAGGTACAAGGTCTTCTCATGGGCATTTACTAGCCTAATGGTGGAGAAAGAGTGGCGCAGATGAGAATGAGTGTATGCACGGGTGAACATGTATCAGTGACAAGTTTTACAGGAACAGGCAGTGATTATTTATCCCTAAGACAAAGTAAAGTGTCCCTCAGTTTGTCACTGGGAGATGTTGTATGTATATTTGAATTGCTTTCCAATGATACCTATTCTAAGTGTGATATTGTGACTTTTTCATATTAAAAGTAACAACACTGAGCAGAGAGCTTTGAAGAACTCCAAGATCCTGATCCCCAAAACACTGATTCTATTTAGCTCCACCACTTACTGAATCAACACAATTTATTATTTCACCAACAATTGAGAAAATTAGTAATGTCTTTAATCAAGCCACAGTCATCAAAAACAGACTTTTCTTAAGTGTGAAATGCCTGGCACTGAATGCCTGCACTTATTTCAAGAACTCTACCTGCTGTTATTCTGGTTTCCTTCCAGTGAAATAATGTTGATTCTCCTCGGCTGGCATCTTTGCAGGACAGTTCACTAAACCCCGTAACAACACTTAGTCTTTTAAAAAATGCACTGGATTGAACTTGATTATAGTTTTCTGTGTACTTTTAAAAGTCATTTAGAAGCTTGAAAACAAGCCATCTTTATGCATCTATATATACATATGCTTACGTGTATACATGGGAGGGAGAGAAATTGTGAGAGTCAAGAATGATGCCTCAGTGTACCCTTTGCTAGTTAAAATGGAACAATCCAATTGTTAGTAATTACTGACAAAAATAACTAGATCAAACTTCACTGGAAAAGATTAATAAAAATAACAACTTCTACATTTTATTTGGCCACTGATTTTAAATGATGTAGTTTTGTAAAGGCAAAGGCTACATGTGATATTAGAGATACTTATATGCATTGTTTAACCAACACAGGAATTGCTGTAGATTTGATTTTCCTCATTCTTTGTTCATATATGCTATCTGTATGTTATGACAACTGTGAAAAGCTTTCTCAGGGGTCTACAGTGCTTCCAGCTGCATGCTGAGTACCATTTTACCAGTAAAATGTAACTGCAGTTAATTTGTTTGATTTCCAAGGACACTGAAAGAAAAATTTAATTACAGCAAATGAAATATTAAGAAAAATATCTGGAAAAAGAATATTTTCTGTAAACTAATGGAGGGAGAAACTGTGACTGACTTTCCATGAGTAATATGGTGAGACATACAAAATTCTGTCATATCTTCCAAGGGGGAAGTAACTGAAATGAAATACACATGCTCTGTGAGGGATTAGTTGCCTAGCATGGGTAGAAGAATTAAAAGGAAAAGAAGAAGTATTAATATCATTCCTGAACTTCATTTCACACCAGTGGGAGAACAGGCGTGGTAAAATGAGAGGGTATCCAATGTCTTCCTCAACATCTTGCCTCCTGTGGTTCATGCAGAGATGGTGGCAATCAGAGTCAGAATTGTAGAATTGTAGAATGGCTTGGGTTGGAACCCAGGAATCATCAAGTTCCAACCCCCCTGTCACAGGCAGGGCCATTTCCAGATCTGGTACTAGAACAGATTGAGCAGGGCTCCATCCAACCTGATCTTGAACACCTCCAGGGGTGGGGCATCAACAATCTCTCTGGACAGCCTGTTCCAGAACCTCACCACTCTCTCTGTAAAGAGCTTCCTCCTGACATTCAATCTAAGCCTTCCCTCCTTGAGCTTAAGCTCAACCATTGCCCCGTGTCCTATCACTATCTACCTGAGTAAAAAGTTGATTCCCATCCTGTTTCTAATCCCTGTTTAAATACTGGAATACTGGAATACTTGTCCAGGCTGCACAAGCCCAGCTCCCTCAGCCTGTCTTCATATTGGAGGAGCTTCAGACCTCTGATCATCTTTGTGGCCCTCCTCTGGACCCTCTCCAACAGTTCCACATCTTTCTTGTATTGCGGGCCCCAGGCCTGGATGCAGTACTCCAGATGGAGCCTCATGAGGGCAGATTAGAGAGGAACAATCGTCTCTGTGTCCCCAGTGGCCACCCCTCTTCTGATGGAGCCCAGGATACCATTGGCCTTTTGAGCTACAAGAGCACAAGAGTTCAGAAAATATGCTAGGTCTTAAAGGGAAAAATGAGATTAGAAATTAGCTGCAAGGAGTTGCATCACAGAGTTGTGTCCTTTGTATACCGGTTGGAAAACAGGAGGAGTTTAGAGATAGTATATTCCATATACTATCTAGTACATAAAATAATGCTTGCATATCTTGTGTAAAATATCCCTTGTCCTTCAAGGGAACATAAATTGACAGTTTAGCAGTTCTACCCATCTTGGAAGCACCAGGTTCTCACACAGCAATATGGTACTGGGAAGGACTCCAGTAGTGCTGGCCCTTCTTCCCTGAGGCCTACAGTTTATCACCTCACACTCTGCCAGGATCCGTCCCACTGCTTTGTACCCATCTAACCCTTAGTCTTTTCAAAAGAAGGCTGTCCCAGAACCTCATTACACCAGGGCTAGAAATCTGCATCTAACTTTTGGAATAAATATATACCTGCCTATTGTCTGCCTTTAGATCCTTTTGTTGGAATTATTCTGTGCCTTAAGCAGTTCTTCAAATGCCACTTGCAGAAGTCCCCCAAGAGTTTTCTATGGCCCTGGCCACTGCTCATCCTTCGTATTACTTGTCACACTTCAGATTTCATTTATGAGGACACATTCTCAGTTTCCTCACTTGGGATTGATTTGCCACCACCCGGTCATTTTATTATCTCCCTCCTGCCCCAAGTTCTGTTTGAATTCACCATGGATCTAGCATGGATGTAAGTGTAGCCAGCTCTACTGGATACCTAGCTGTGAGTGCTTCTTGCCTGCTAAGATCTAGACACACAGTTGACTTTCCTGTTTCTCATCTAATTACGTTTGGCAGGTGGTGATGCTTTGCTTCTCCTCCAACTCCATTGATCATTAAAGCAGCCTTGTTCCAGCCAACGCATCTATTTTGCTTGTCAACCTTTATTTAGGGCAGGCAAAGCCCACTTTCATGCTTTGTAAAACACTGAATGCATTTGGCATGAGACACAAACATTAATAAGATGTATAAACTCAGACATAGTAATTAGTTTGTGAGTAATGCATTCCTTCACCAGTGCATGAGATGAAGAAATGCAGCCAGAAAATCCAGATTAGAGTTGCAAGGAGGAGTCTCAATTATTCTAGTCTTAGCATGCATAACTATAACACCATTATCCATAGAGTTGTCTAACTCTGTCAAAAAGTTGCTGTAAAAACTTAAGAAAATTGAAAACATTACTGTATTTAGAAGGAAAAACATATTTCAGATCAACCAAGAGGACCTCTAGCGAATTCTGACACTCCCTTCTTTAATGAAGTGATTTATCTGTAGTGCCAATCCTGTACATACCAAGCATGATGGAAGGGAACCTTCCTTTTTTTTTTATTTTACTGCATGTTTGAAGAAAGGCTGGAGTAGTAATCGATATTTAGCCACCATCCTAAATATTCAAGTAATACATTCATTGGCAATACCACAGCTAGACAATCAGATTAAAATAATGAGTGCTACAAAGACTGCTGTGCAACACTTTTTCCCAACAAAAAGTGCTGCTTTCTGTTGCTTATCACTTTGCCAAACAATTCAAGCTGAAATGCTCGTGTCTGCTATGAGGTTGACCTTTCTGGGAAAAAATTCTGCTAGAATGGAAACATTCATGAGAATGAAATTGAAGGATGGTTGAGGGAGGGGGAATCCACTGTTTGCCCACATTAAAAAAAGTTACTCCAGATATTTAACTGAGTTGTCATTGCACTCTGAACCTGGGATTTAAGATTGGGTCAAAATACAACTATTTGTTATTAAACATACTTCAATTTCAAGATTATGCCTTAAGACCAAATCCAAAGCAATAATGTCCATCTTCTGATTTGGCCAAATAATTGATACTATAGAAGGAATTTGGATAAATCTGAAATTCTGAGAGAACTATTACACTGAGATTAAGTCTGTTACTTCCATGAGGCCTGAATTTCAGTCTTGTTCTCAGATATTAATCTCACCAAAACCATTTTAAAAATACAAATCTGAGCAATGTTTTTCAGGCCTCTGTTTAGCAAAATTGGAGTAGGGTTAGCTCAAGAAAACGTTAAACTACAATGTTTACTCCTGTTGGAAATGAAAGTGCCTATTCAGAAAAGACTAAGATCCAGAATGATACTTTATTGTTACAAAGCCTTATGAGGAAAATACAGTCCTCACTCAAGTGAAGCAGAATGCAGGAATTTGTCCTAATGGCCTCAGAATTCACCATGCACAGCATAGCCAAAACCCTCAAGAGAAAGCCACAGAAGGACAGAGGCACATTTCTTGCTAACTTGGAAGACAGCAATTGAGAAGCTGTAGGTTCCCTGGAGACAACGCGTCTGCCCTGCTGCAGCACAGCATGCTTAACATTACAGTGCATCCACTTTTGGCTGTTTCTCACCCCTTCCAGGCTGACAAGTTTGTGCAGCAAGTGCTGCTTGTTTTTTTGTTGCTGTTTTTGTTGTTGTTGTTGTATGTGTGTGTGTGTTTGTGTGTGTATGTGTTTTGTATTTTTGTTTGTTTTTTGTTTTGCTTTGTTTTGTTTTGTTTTCTCTTTCAACGGGTAATTGAGCTGATTCCCAGGAAGGATTCTCATGAAATCCTGTCTGAGCTGTTACTGCAGATTTAAAGTAAATTGCATTATTGTTGGGCTTTTTACTAAGAGTATTCATTATTGTAATGGTAGCATTAATTATTTTTGTAGTGTTCATGAGGTCTCAACATGAACTGCATCTTCTGCTGCAAAATGATCACAAGCCTGCTGCTAAGGAGTGCTATGCTGTGCTGGTTGGCATACTTGCTTGGGGTCCTGTGATATCATTCAGCCTGTAGGTTAGGGCTGCAAAGCCTGTGCAAGGAGGGGCAGGCCATGGCCCATCACAGCAGGCAGGGCTTTCGGAAATGGCAAAACAGAAGTGAGGAGTGGGGGGAGAAGGCTATGGATGTACCTTAGTACTAAATGCACAACTGTGCATGCAGTACAGCTTTAGTTCTGGCCCCAGGGAGGCTGGGCAGGCAGCAGCTGAGGGGACAAAAAAGAGAAATGAGGGTACATGAGTGGTGTAAACCCTCAATAGCCAGGAGCTGAATCCAGAGCTCCCACCTCCTGATTGCCAGCTCCATTGCTGGGGATAGCTGGTGGGAGATGCAGGGGTCAGCTGCTGGCAGGGATGAATATCTGCTTTGTTTTCACACGCTGCTTGAGACAGGAAACGGGGATATCTGCTAGCATGGTCTGCCTTCAGGTTTAGGATTGGGATTTTTTGTTTCTTGTTAAGATCCCAGGCCACTGTTCAAGTGTTTCCTCTGTATAAAGAAAAAAGGTTTTCTTTAAAGGTGAAAGCACAGCCTCATTATTTATTTTCATCAATTCTTCCCTGGAAAAATGATAAAAATGTTCTTTTCTCCAAGCTGTCAACAAAAACTTGAAGCTTTTGCCCCCTCACTAAAATGCTTTTGGCCTAGCCAGGAGTTTTTTTATCTTTCCCTAGCCTAATTCTCTCTTGGAGGTTATGCTTTTGTTGTGAAAGTTGTAATTTTTCTCAGACAATAGATGTTTTATTAGAATTTAATATTACTCGAGTGAAGTAAATAAATTCCTAGCCTGTGATGAGTAGGGAAGAAAGTAAATTTTTTGTTTTAGAGCTTAGAGATAGCATTCCAGTCATTTCAGTGGAAAATATTACCTATAAAGATATAGGTAAAACATCCTATTGGTTGTTCCTTTCTTTAAAGTTTTTCTCTTTCTTTACTACTTTTTGTTGCTGTTGTTGTTGTTCCTTGATGTATTTGGAAGATAAACTCTGGAGTGTCTTCAGACAGAGTAGTAGGTATCCAACATAGATCTCTAAGATAATCAAAGGTTGAGAACACCTTTCCTATGAGAAAAAGCTGAGAGAGCTGGGACTGATCAGCCTAGATAAGAGGAAGCTCAAGGGTAACCTAATGAATGTGTGTAAATATCTGAAAGGAGGGTGTAAAGAAGATGGAGTCAAGCTCTTTACAGTGGTGCTCAGTGGCAGGGCAAGAGACAGTGGGCACAAACTGGAACACATGAGGTTCCCTCTGAACATTAGGAAACGCTATTGTACTGTGTGGGTGATGGAGCACTGGCACAAGTTGTGGAGTCTTCTCCTTAGAGGTCTTCAAATGCGGCCTGGACATGGTCTTGATCGTCCTGATTGGGCAGGAGTTGAACAAGATGACCTGAAGATGTTTCATCCCATCTCAACAATTTCTTGATTCTGAGATTCTGTGAATCTGTGATTCTGTGTCACAATGACTGAAAATATATCCTATGATTCCAAGTACTAGAAAATTTCCACCAATGCTTTAATGACCAAATAAATCTTTCTTTCTTTCTTGAAGAAATGAATTGTGTACTTCAGTAGGAAACCTCTTCTGAGACAAATGAAAACGTGAGTGAGAGAGTCTCAGAAGAGCATGATGAAACACAGATCAAAAAGAAAAGATTTTCTTAAAAAATATTGAAGTGGGAAGTTCATTTGAAACCAACATTAATGTGGTAGTTTGTGTACCATAATGTATACTACAGTGTTCTCCTTTCTAAAGACAAAAAATATGGCTCTTGAAATGATGTCTCTTCACCTGAAGTTGATGACAAAACTGCTAAAGATTCCCAAGAAATATTATTTGATCCTTAAAAAAACTGGAAATAAACTACATTACAAGCTCTCATTTCCTCGACTATCTTTTTATGATAAGGCAAAATTCAAAATCTGGGGTAATGCACTGTGACACTTACCTAGACGTTCCACCCAATGCTTGATCAAGCCCAAGAAATGCCCCAGTGTAAGTCTTACTGTTATCTGAGCAAGCAGGAAGGTCATCTCCTGGAGATGGAGACTTTATTGTTGAAACTTCTGATTTATTGCAGTTTTATTTCCTCAAATGTCTCTCCTTTGAATAAACACTTGCAACCAATACTAAGAAGTGAAATAAGATGAGAGAAGTGCAGAAATAGACCACAGTTTCTTTTGTAAGAATTTTAAGAAGTGTATGGAACGTATGCCACTTGAAGTGCTCTGCTTTGGCTGCTACTTGTGTGTTGTCTAACGAAGCAGACCCCTGAATTTAAGATGGTTGTCCAGAGCTACATCTGTTTCCATTGCAATTAACATGTTCTTATGCTTCTTTTTCCCTTCCCTTCCTTT
>PPHD01010523.1:0-14654 GCA_002909625.1 Bambusicola thoracicus
AAAGAAAGAAAGAAAGAAAGAAAGAAAGAAAGAAAGAAAGAAAGAAAGAAAGAAAGAAAGAAAGAAAGAAAGAAAGAAAAAGGGAGGGAGGAAAGAAAGAAAGAAAGAAAAAGGGAGGGAGGAAAGAAGGAAGGAAGATCCTTCAAGGTCGGGGAGATAGGAAGAGAGAAAAACAACAATACAAACAGACATGTGCTCAAGGTTTAAAAAAAGCTAATGACGTTCCTTCTTCCAGGAACTGGCATAATCCTTGTGTTTGTCTGCATGCAAGGAGCTGTGGTCAGGAAAACATTTTTTGAGGTATTGGTCATGTTTCAGTGTTTTCAAATGCCTGGTTAAAAGCAAACGAAAACAAGACTCTGCATGTCAAAGTTTTTTTTGTGTTGGTTTGGTTTGGGTTGGGTTTTTTTGATAGCTTCTTTTTCAAGTAATAATTATAAGTTTTGAAACAATTATTTGCCTCACTTCTTTCAACCCAACTGTGTTTGACTTTTGGGAAATAAAGCAGCTTTACTTTCCAGTAGCATTACTTTAAGTAAGTTGTTCTCAGAATAATACAATCGTAGAACCATAGAATTATTTGAGTTGGAAGGGACCTTTACAGATCACCAAGTCCAACCCCCCTGCAATGGACAGGGACACCTACAGCAGATGATGTTGCTCAGAGCTGCATCCAGCCTGACCTTGAGTGTCTCCAGAGATGGGTCATTCACCTCCTCTCTGGGCAATCACTTGCTTCTGTTTCCCAAAAATGGTGGAACCAGGCCATTCTCTGTTTTATTGTCATTTTATAACCATGCAATGGCACTGATCTCAGATCAGTCACTGCTGACCTATGATTAATGTAAGAGGGAGCTCCCCTGGGCTGGGCTTAAGTCAGGGAGATACAGTCTAGCTCAAGGTGTTTCTACTCATAACAACAAGGTTTGTAGAGGCCTGTCTCTGGAAATACAAGGTACAAGGCTGCTGTGAGAGGGTAGGATTGATTCCCCATCCCTGGAGGCATTCAAGGCCAGGTTGAATGGGGCCCTGGGCAGCTGAGCTGGTTGGTGATAGCCCTGCCCATGGCAGGAGTTTGGGCTTTGAGGTCCCTTCCAACCAAAGCCATTCTATGATAATATGCAGCACCTTTGTCTTTGTGGTCACTCACGCTACTTTCTTCCAGTGCAAAATCAGTGGTTTAATGTGTATAGACCCATTGGGGAACAGAAGTAAGAAAGCCCTCTGGTGAGACACAGGATTTAGGAAAACTTGGTTATTCTGCTGCCTGCAGCATTGCCCAGCTGGGAATAGGTGGATGTTAACCTGGGATAAGGTCTTAACAGCACTTCTTCCACTGTTGCATCTTCTTTGACTGAATTCTTGGAGCTGGAGGACTGGTTTCCAGCCCAGAGCCCACACCTTGTGTCAAATCATGTGGTTATGAAATGGCTAAAATTCTGGAAGATGCTGCTTTCTCTTCGTTTGTTTACTTAAATTTCAGTTTGTTTGCTTAACTGCTTTGTTTGTTTACTTTAGAAAGTCAGAAAAAGGCTGTTCTGGCCAGGCTCCATGAGGCACCCAAGGCATGAAAACTAAAGAAGGGGAATGGCCTGGCAGAATCTGATTCTGATTTCAGTCACACAGGTCTTAAACCACAGCAACTTTTTATTATTTGGCTTTTTTTACTCTGTAGTGTTATTTCATTTTATTCCATGTACAGTAATGTAAAGTAGGCCCTTCGTAGACCACTGATTCCAACACTAACACCAGGAGGATCTGCAGCTACCTGTTACTCAGTACTGAGAAACTACTTCATGTTTCAAACAGCTCTTGTTTTGTAGCACTTATGTGGTCCAGTTGCTTCCTCCTGAAGAGAGAATCCACTGGAAATGGGGAGTAAAACTCTGCAAGCTGCTACTTACAGTTAGTTGCACTGCCAATTACTTTGAAAAGTAGCATTACTCTTGTTGAGAAAGCTGGGGTTTGCTTATATGGAGCTTACTGATGTTCTTCTTGATGGACTTTCAAACAGATACTGTTCCTAATGAAGTAGGAAAGATTTCTCGCAATGTAAGTGCACACTTACAAAGTGAGTCAAATTTACTCTGCTGATTTGCTTCTAATCCCCAGGGCAATTTCCTATTGTTGAAGAATGTTAATGAGAACTTGTACAAACCTTCTTGATCTTCAGCAACTCCTGTGCCATGGTCCAGCCTAATGATAGTCCTACATTGCTCATAGTACTACATTGCTCCACTCTGATGGTTCTGTGGGGAAATAATAAAAAAAGCTTTTTCTTAGACCTGAAAAACAAACACTGATGTACACCTGGAGAGCAGTACAATTACTACAGGCAAATAAGTCCCAAGAAGCAGTAAGAAGTAGCTGAATTAAAATACAGATGCAAATTCGCTTTAGATCTATTCAGACCTTTGGACACTTTTTTCTGATAGTGCCTGTCAGAGCAACAAATGAAAGTGAAAAACAAATCCATTTACAGTTTGTGTGAGAAGAAATTTCTGAGATGAGCTGAAATAGCAAAAGTCAAGTCTCTGATAAGATGGATTATTTGTCTATATTGCTAAGTATATTTGCCAGTCAGCACCAATTATTCAGGTCTGAACATCAGACGTGATGGATCACAAATGAATCAAGTTAGAGGTCTTTCTGCTGAGACTGAAATCACTGAAGTATTTCATTTAGTCCAGCAAAAGCCACCCAGCTGCTTTGGCCTGAATTCATGCTCTCAGTTACTGGTGAAAGTTCCATATCTCAGTCTTTTTCTGTATGAACTCTACAAAAAACATTTATAGGAACCAATAATTTTGGATGAGTACTTTCTCATGTTGCATTTCATACAGAAAATCTGCCTCAGCATGTGTATATTTGCAACACAAACAACAAAAGTTGTTGTGATTGCACATCCGAATGCACAGCTCAAAACAGGGATCCCACAAGCTGCAGGCTCCCAGGACTGCATTTTGTGATGCCTGTAGCTGCCAGTTTTGAGTGCTTTGGAAACGGCATCATGATGATTTGTGGATCAGTCCAGCAGAGTGATGAGACCTGTCTCGATGTATTTCCTGCGGTGCTGACCTTGGTTTGCATCATTCTTTTCGTGCTTCTGGCATGGCTGATACTTGTTAGATGCTGCCCCAAAAGGGGGTGTAAGGATCAGCTTCTCCCAGCGAGATGCTCTCTGACTGGGATAATAATTAAGGAGGGAGCTTTTCTGGCACACAGCCTCCCAGATTGCAGGGATGCTGAGCAGCAGGACAGCAACAACTTCTTGCCTTCCATCTCGTTGTAAGAGCAGCCCAGCAAGGGTCTCATGGTGAACTGCAACTGGACTTGATGAATAAGAACGCTGTTTCCTTCCAGCAGTCTATTCCACAATACAATAGTCTCATATAGAACACTATGGTATCTAGTGGCTAGCTTCATCCAATTTACCACCATTAGCTTTGTATGGGGTGAAGGAGCCTGTGTTTACTACCAAATGAAAGGAGGCCATCCACAATTCTCCTTTTAATTAAGCTTAGCCTTGTAAAGTATGAAAAGAGTATTATACTAAGGCCAATGTTTTACTGTCCAGTAAGCAGGCTCCTATTGTGTGTGTTGCCAAGTAGAGATAACGGGGCCCCTATGCAGTCAGAAATTTGTCCTGCCAAGTGGGCATCAGGTTTGTCTAAAGCATACCCAGTGCGTGTGTATGTGGGTATTGCCAGCCGGAGATCTGAACTTCACATTGATTTTTCCCATGAAATCCTGAGACAGAGAATGCACGTTGATAGGTGCTTCCTCTTTTTACAGAAGGCCCAAAAGAGATCTCATCATTCAAAAATAAAAAACAAAACAAAACAAAACCAAGCTTGCAGCACAAACAGTACAGTTCCTACCATTTTTCTTTGTTTCTGTTATTAACAAAATGTTGTTCTGTTCGAGTTTCAGTTTGAGTTTGGGAGTGTAAATTCTCCTCCCACCACCAACTTAAACAGTCCCGAGATGGGGAGGATATTTGATTTAAGCTCCAAATCCCCTTTGGAATCTACGTCCTTTATGAGGACAAATTAACCCCTGAAGAATCTTGCAGTTTTGCAAAGCTTTGGCCATGCTGAAACAAATTATAATTGTTGCTGTTATAATGTCGGTGATTATTTTTTTAGGACAAGTTCTTGTGTAATCCTTGTTTCAGTTTCCATATATGTCAGAACTGCCTGGTTATGAACCTGAGAGTTTGCCTCCAACACAGATGATCTACATTTGTTCGAACTCAAAAATAAATGAGAAGTCTGTATGTTTTGTCTCGTGGTTTTCTGTCTTGTAGTCTCTGCTGCCCAGAGAAGTGGTGGAATCACTGTCCCTGAAGGTGTTCAAGAAATGTGTAGATGTGGTACTGAGGGACATGGTTAGTGGGTATGGTAGTGATGGGCTGACAGTTGGACTAGGTGATCCTGGAGGGCTTTTCCAACCATAATGGTTCTATGATTCTAAGTAAAATTGTACGACCAGAATCAACACAGTGAGAGAGACTGCACACATTTAGTAATGAAATACTCTCTACCAGGTGGAAAGGAATACACTATTTGATCAACAGCTTTATTTTTCTAATGAGAAACAACATTAATCTCTTCAAATAAGCAGTAACTTTTCAGGACCCTGAGTGCATCAACAGATGCTAGTTACCCTGATGCAACTAATAGCCAAGACTGTTTTGAAGAGCAGAAATTGAAAAAGTGCACAGTGAAGCATATTTTCTCAGTCCAGATTTGTGCTCCTTCCCTTCAGTCATTTTTTTGTGATCTCTTTAAAGATAGATGCATCAGGTACAAAGATTTTGCAATACATTGGAAGGCTGTAAATGTTATTATTCAGAGCAGTTAAATGACGAGCAAAGATCTATACACTCTTCTGTGGTACACAAGCATATCTTCACCAAGTAGCAGTGGGTCAGGAAATCATGTGTCTCACTCCCACGGTTAGAAAACGGTTAAGAAGTAATGAGAATGAAGATAACAGAGCAATAACTGGGAAGAGAACTGGCACGAGTCATCTGTAGTAACAGAGTAATCAACTGTACCTGCAGTACAGACGTAGAGGGAAGCTAGTGCAGAATCTTTCTACAGATGTCAGAAAGTTGATAAAATGGATCCAAAAATAATTCAATCTGACACTATAAGGGAGACAAAATATCATTTCATTAAAACCCAGAAAGGACTCAAAAGCTTCGTTTTGGTATTAGGACATATTTTAAAAGTTATATTCTTGATGGAGGTATGAGTTTGAGGTGGTCCTGCAGTGGCCTACTCCCTCCAGTGAGTCCCAGGCCTAGAATGGAAGAGTGGCAGCCAACCCCTGGCCCAGAGGTCATGTAGTCATTGCAGTGCAGGGGCTTTCCATGAACAATTCAGACTTCTTTCAAGCTAATTCTCTTCAGTGGACTTCTAGGCATGTGCCTTTGGCTACAGCCCCTTCCAAGCAGATCAGGAACAGAGCATCCTGTGGGAATGCCCCTTGGGGTGGTGCCTAGCATCTTTCTCATGGGCACTTGGGTGACCTAGATCTCAGTGCTGGCTTTTGTTTCACGATGAACAGCAGCTTGGCAAAAAAGGAAACAAATCTGTGTGGTTCACAAAGGATTTGTACAGGGTCCCAGAGCATTTGTACAGTGGATAAGTGGATAAGTGGATTCAGATATCTTCATCCTGTAGGAAGGGGAGGTGAGCTACACTTTGCAAATAAAAGATGCAATCCAGAGTGCAGAGCTGGTTGTGTGTGTTACTCCATGGCATCAGCAAACTGATAAGATCTGATTTATGCCAACATGGTCATGGGGATGTAAGCATCCCTCTGAGGGAACACCTATTCTTGGATGAACGACCCTGAAAAATAATCACAAATGGAAGGCTGGCTGCTGTGCCTACCTGGTGCAAGGGAAGGAGTAAAATATGCAAGTAATCATGCTCAGTGTACATGTGCCACATTAGTGGCATTGAAGGAACTAAATGTGTAACAGAAAAGGATGCAGAGATTTTTGAGGATAAGAACACGCAAAGAATATCTTAAAGCAAGATGTGCTGCTCCCCGCTCTATCTTTACAAAGCCTCTATCTCTGAATCAAAGAAACAAAATAAGTCTAACAGCTTGTTTTTTCAAGATAAGCCACATTTTCACTGCTTCTCCTCTCACTTGCATTGGCATGCTGTACACTGCATGCTTTTGTGTCTGCTTACCAGAAGTTATCAGTAGATAAGCAGTAAGTATAAACTGGAGCTTTCAAAGTGAAAGGACTTTTCATTCCTCATCAAGTTCTAAACGCCCTGAGGTTTTGTTCCTCAGCAGTTTTGGGAATATAGGTGGCATACACCAAGCAAACACAGCCCCCTATTACATCTATTTCTCACTGAGTCAAGACACAAACTAAAATCATCCCTGTATATTTAATCTGATTTAAATCCTAAAGTACATTTGAGTGAAAGGATGTAACATATTATTTACAGCTGGTCCATTAGCCCATGGGTTAATGCCACTCATGTCTATCAAAAAAAAAAAAAAAATGTACTGTTGATAGGAAATTTTGAGAACCAGACAGCATCTGTGAAATATTAATTGCCTACACACAAGCCATGAGGAACAGCAGATTGCCCTTCCATGTGAAAGGAAGTCCCCTGGAAACACCATGCCTGCACTGCTTCCCATATTGAATATTTTCCAGCATTAGTGCTAGGATTTGTCTTTCTTTTAATCCCTGATAGCAGAGAGTTGACCTTGTCCCATTCTGCCTCTATTTTGTCAGAATATGAGATATTAGTTAGCCATCGAACCCTACAGAGGCATCAAAAAGTGGCACCAGTACAGTCAGCTATGAAAACATGCATCTCTCCTGTCTTCCCAGCGTACACATATGTATGCATGGGAGTGCATCAAAGCGGAAAGGACAGGGATAAGGGTGCTCTGCTCCTATAGCTTAGTGAGCAGGATAAAAAAAGGACAAAATATAAGGAGGCAAAGAGAAATTAAACATAATACATCTAAGCAGATTTAAAAAAATGAATGTAACAGCTTGTTTTCAAATAACTGAGCATAGAAAACCTTTATCACTTACACCAGTATGAAATTCTCCAAGCAGGCCTTAGTTCCCCACTGTTAGGGCTCCTTGTGCTCCTTAGTCTTAGAAACAGTCGTTTTCAGTCTCTGTGGTTTTTAAAATGCTGCCTGGAAAGAGATGTGAACAGGAAGAGTGCAGAGAAAGGAAGGTATGTGCATGCAAATGTGCAGTCACAAATCCAGCTCAGCAGGCTTAAATATGCTCAATTAATGACAAAATTTTATTTAAATTAAAAAATGGCAGCCACCCTGTTAGAGAGCAGATGGATTTTCTTTTTCTGTGCTGGAATTGCAGAGAGTGTCCTTTTAAATCAATGTTATTTCTATTCATTTTATTCATTTTCCTGCCCTTTGCTCTCAGCAAGTCTCATTGCCAATGGAATATCTGAGGGTGAACCATGCCGCTTTCTTATTTCACTTTGTGACTTTGATATTTTCATGGGGGTTTGCTGCAATAAATGATGCTTGGAAATATGCCAGTGTTCTCAAGGGGTCGATCCATCTTTATTCACAACGAAGATTTCCTGTATGCCCTGCTTGACAAACATATTCCACTAAATCATTACTTTGATCCCACCCACATTCCAATACCACTGTGCATACTTTGTCTGACTTTCTTTATGAATCACCCAATAAAACACATCCAGCTCAAGATATTACTGGCAACGTTACAGTCTATGTACATTAAATCTCATTTTAAACAAAACCTTGAATTGTTACCAGTGCTCAAATCCAAGAAAAAGTCAAAATGCTATAATGTAAAACTTCTTAATGTGCTGATGATAAAAATATACCTGATGCCCCTGAACGGTTCCCACATTTAAGTAATATTACAGCTTACACTTGCACCACAATAGGACACCTGGTGGTTCAGACCTTGTATGATGTATAAATTTGATTTGGAAATGATTGAGATAATGAGCCAGGACTTGTTTTAGGACTGTAATTGCCCGTTCACTTCTCCAGCAATTTAATTCAACAGAGGAACTGTTTTAGGACCAACAGTTCTTTAAACTTTTGGTACGTGGTATTACAATCCTGCCCTATAAATTGCTGGTTTTCATAACTCCTACTGTATCACTGTCTTCCTCAGAGATTATACATGCTTTTTATGTGCATTTGTATCTTCTCTAGTTTTGTGTGCATTTATTTCAGATACATCACCTCATGCTTTGGGTTCCCTCCCACTTCAATAACTAAGAAGTTCTACTTAGAAACTGGCAAATGTCAAGAGCCATTGTTCAGTTGTCCTTGCTGTTTTGAGTAACTTTTGGTGATTGTTTGCTGCTTGGTCCTTGCTCATAGTCTGTAAATTCTACTAATGCTGTAATGCTGTAAATAGGACACAAAATGAGTCTTTTTTAGAATATCCTCAGCCTCTGCTTTTACGGGCACAACAATTTCAATTATTTTCAATTGAATCAATCCATTCTGTGTTTTGCATGTTTTTCTCTGGTTTCCTAATATCATGCCTCTGTCTGTCTACATCTGTATCTTGGCTCAGTGCTGCATGAATGGTAATTACATGGCTGATGACTGAGTTGGAAGATGGGTAGAATGAGTGCGTATCTGCCCTTAAAAGACAATGTGAATGCACACATCCAAAGACCAGCTCGTCCAAGGGTCTACAAAAACGTGTGCAACTGACCCTGAAATTCAGTAAGCTGAGGTTACCTAAACAAAGAGCTCTTAGGGTATAACCCCTTGACTTCTCCACCCCTGGCATTTTTTTAGGATTGACAGATACTAGCAATTGCACAAACCGAGATAACAAGCCATGTCCCAGAGCAATCACTCTCATAACATGCATTCTATTGGCACCTACCACCCTTTGGATCAGCAAAAAAAAAAAAAAAAAAAAAAAAAGGAAAGCCTCGCTGCCTGCAAAGGCATGTACCCAATTCTCCCTGACTAAATGGATTACACTGTTGTTGGCTGAGCAGGGTGGCCAAGAAGACTTCCAGTTAGCTAGCATTCACACTGCTTGTGAAACAGTGTCACTGTTGAATCTGACCTAAACCCATCTGAAATCCAAAAAAGGGTCTTCAGACAGGTTGCCAGACTCTGCTTTTGCCAAGATTTGGGTTTTGTTTCCATTCTACTTTGGAGAAATGCAAAGTGAGGACAAGAAAGCAGAAACAGTTCAAAAACTGTTTACGAAAACACAATTAAAAGTCCTCTACAAAAGAAGCTGGCTGAGAGGATTTCAGGATGGAGAAGCAAGAGGGCAGGCAAAGACAGTGCTACAGTGGGAAGAGAAAGGGAGGGACTGGTTGAAAGGATGTGAAACTAGTGTTGGAAAAGCAGGTTTGGTGACAGCTCTAGTTCAGTTCCATTTGTCTCTCTGAGATGTGTTCTGGGATCTGAATAACCCACCTCTGATTCAGCAGAAGACTGTGTGCCTGTTATATGCGCCAATATCTGGGCAGATCTAGAGAGATGCAAATTTAAACTCGGTAGACCAGGAAATGAAGGAGCAAACAAATGCAAATATATTCATCAGAAAATCAGGTTGGGTAATGCCAGGTAGGAACTGACTGGGTGGGGAGGGGAGACTGTGTGGGCTGAGGGAAGGCTGGAAAGCCCAGCTGACTCAAGGGCAAGTCCAACAGGGATGCAGGGTCTGTCCTGGCATACAGCTCAGAGCAGGGACATGAGTTCTATTACAGAATCACAGAATGGCCTGGGTTGGAAGGGACCTCAAGGATCATGAATCTCCAACCCCCCTGCCGGGCAGGGCCACTAATCTCCCCATTTACTAGACCAGGTTGCCCAGGGCCTCGTCCAACCTGGCCTTGGACACCTCCAGGGATGGGGCATCCACAACCTCTCTGGGCAAACATCTATTGATACCTGTAATGTATGTAATGGCATCAGAGAATGAAAAATAGCAAAGATCTTCTCTTGGTTTATTTTTTTTCCCTATTTTCCATCTCAGGAAACCTCTTTCTTCAGGAAAACTGCTTATTTCCTGACAAGCAGCACCAGGCAGGCCACTTTACTTCTTTTGATCTCTGTTTCTTTACCTAAGAGAGAAGAATAATGACAGTATTCCAGCTGCACATATGCGTAGTTGTTGGAATTTCCTGAGATAGCAAGCCCAAATTCAGCCTTTTTCAAATTAAAAAATAACTTAAAAAATGAAAAATCTCAACAGGAAATGAATCACAGAATCACAGAATCACAGAATGGCCTGGGCTGGAAGGGACCTCAAGGATCATGAATCTCCAACCCCCTTGCTGGGCAGGGCCACCAACCACCCCATTTACTAGACCAGGGAATGAAGGAAAGGATTCAGCATTTCTCATTGCCCAGTCTTGTTTCCTTACCGTACGCTGGTGACTCACAGACCTCTGAGAACCAGGAAACAGGGATCTAAGACACATCAGTACACCTGAACTCTGCCCTGTTTGAGCAGTGATTCAGTCTTCCCACACCAAATGTAAGCATGACACACGATTTCTGAAACAGAGTATCTCAGAACTGCAGCACAGCTCCCTGCTGAAGGAAACTCATGTGCAGGTGTGTGATATTGAATGAGGAACCCTGTGCGTATATAGTACTACAACACCGAGACCCAACTCCCTGATGCAGCCCCTGATGTTTTTTCTTTATTCCTCTTTCACAGTGAACTTGAGAACCATTAGGATCAGATACAGATACAGACTTTCACTTGCCCACCGCAAAGACCACCCTCATGCAATGTCTTATAGCCAAAGGAGTTGGGGATATTCCCACTAGTAGTGGTCTTAACAGTGAAATAAAGAAGCTGGAATATCTCCTATATGCGTGCCTTTCCCTTGACCACACGCAGTAGCACTGCCATCCTTGTGCCTTTGGTGTAACAGCTTTGCTTGCAAATAAATTGCCATAACCATTGCAAGCTGCAGGTGCAGCCTTAACACTGCATTAATACCTATCTGATTTTGTATTTCCAGTTTTGAGATGCTTGATCACTTGAACTTGTCACTATTCTGGAATGACTGGAATGACATAAGATACCCACAAGGCAAACTTAACTTTGTGTTAACAGAGCTCTTTGTCAGCAAATTTTAGTGTTAATCCACTCTTGGCTATCAAAATAAAAAGCCTGCTTGGGCTGTCAAGTCCTGCATCTCACCAGAGTTCTGAACAGGTGCAGCTCTTTATCCAGGAAATGGGTGAGATTAAATAAAACTGAGTGGCGCATAGTCTAAAACCTTCATCCCCACTAGGAACGTTTCAAAAATAGCTCTGCTCCAATAAAAAGCAACAGCAAAAGACCTCCAGTATTTGCATCAGAGAAAGGAAAAAGAAAAAAAAAAAACAACAAACAAAAACAGGACTAGGGCAGGAGAAGGGAAGGAGAACAGGGAGGAGAAGAAGGGAAAGGCTTTATGAAGAACATCCCTTAGCAGAAATGCTTCCATGAGATATGCTTTCAAGTGCGCATGAAGAGTTTCCCAGGCTTCAGCCATCAGGTTTCCATGCTCATCCTTTCATATTTCAGGTATCCACATGCTTATGTGTGTATATGAATGTATCTTAGCCTGTCTCCTTAGTTGTGGGCCAATTTTGGTTAAGCACTACTCAAAGAACAGAAGGATGGCCTTTAAAGTAAGTAGCGTGTGCCTTAGCCAGAAAGAGTCACATATGTGAGCAGACAGAATCCTGGGGGTGGGCAAGAAGCTATGAGTCAGTATTGTTCAAGAGGATAAGCATTTGTATTATGCACCAGCAGTGTAACCCCAAAGCATTTTTGTAGGCCTTACAAAAAAATAGCTCTGCAGAGGAGTGTGGAGGAGGATGGTGAGATAGTTCTGCAGATATTTATGGTAAGCTCGTCCCACACGGGAAAGGGAGCTGGGAGAAGTGCAGAGCTACTTAACATGTGGACGATGAAAGCTGGCACTATTGCTTGGTGACACGGTGACTTGCTTCTTCAAAACAAAGATAGGAAATGGAGTATTTCATGTATGAGTGCTTGGGCTTGAGCTCCTCACACCTGGAGCAGTTGACTGAAGGAATGGTTATCCAACTACAGAATCCCATTTTGCAAATATATCTGGCTGGATATTATGTATCTCATACAGAATGGTCATTTACGCTGATTCTAAAGGATTTATGCAGTACTTTATGTAAATGCCATAATACCTCCTTGATTGCTATGGGTCTTTATGCGATACTCCATGTAGGTACCAGCACAGGTGTCTTCTGTCCCATGCAAATCATCTTGCCAATGCGTCTTCCATCCATTCCTTTGCACCCAGAGCACTCACTTCCATTATTTACAATGTGTTTTTCCATGAGATGCAGTGTGTGAACATCAGCTTCTTCATTTCTTAAATTTTGTATTTTCCAGTGCTTGCATAGGCACCTGGGTTACGAGAACTCCAGCACAAGATCTGTTAGAACGTTTTGGCAGGTGCTGTTTTGCTCGTTCTTTGACACATCCCAGTTAATAAAACAAGCCTGTTATGAAAATTTTCAGGAATAATTAGGTACCTTGTTTTCAAATGGCAGTTCACCACTCCATCTGAAAGAACCAGCATGCCGCACATATCTGGGGTGCCTGCCTTGTTTGTTACCTGTGGTGGGCAATCTTACCATGGGTATGAACTTTGGATCTGGCCTTCAAAGAGTGCCATGGGATTTACAGGTCTCCTGAGGCCAAGAACTTTAGAAACGTCTGATTACTTATTCATTAAGTGGGTTTTTTTTCCATTGCATGGTGGCTTGAAGCCAAATCAAAGTAATTTTTCTCCACGTGTGTATGACCATGAGCCAAAGGTTTTGCCACTGTATTTCTGTTTGCAGAGGAAGACAGCTCTCCTGATGACTGCTAGCAGTGGTACCAGGACCATCTGCATTCGAGAAACAGATCGTTATTCTAGGACTAACTTGTAGCCAAAAAAATTGCAGTTCTTGTACTGTTCTTATTTGTCTTCCAAGGTTAAATCACTCTGATCTGTGTTTCCAATCTCACCCACTCCTGCCTATAGAGAGCATCACTAATTACTGCTTGAGCACAACACATACGCGTAGCATGATCCAAAATTAATTTATATGAATTTATGTTAACTATGATCTTTTGTAATCATCATTTGCCCTGCTTTACTGCATAAATGGTACGCTAGCAATAACTAACACTATTAATATACTCTTGAGAGAAGTAGTTCTGATGCATTCCAAATTATAAACCCAGTTGCATTTGTATCTCATTCAGTTTACTTTCTCATTCTGGTAGCAGTAGTCAATAGCTGATCTCAGACCACTGTGACCTACAGCTAGCATGCATTAGTGACTCTTTGTAAAGGGTTGGGAAGACCAACCATAGCTCTCAATTCTATGTTGACTTCGGAGGAAGCAAAACTGGGCTTGGGCTGTGGTGAAGAATGTAAAGCAGAAAGAAACCATCCTGTAAATAACTCACAGGAAGAAGAGATAAAGATTTGGTCTTCTAGGTCTATTACTACAGAATACGACTATACTCAGCATTGCTAGGTACCGGTGATGTCAAATGTTTCTAATGAATCTTCTCTTCATTTACTCCGGCAGAGAATAACATGATTCATATAGCATAGTCAAGGTGAATTTATTTGATTTACTCAGATTTTGAGGTTACCTATCTGAATAAAAGCAAGTGTCAGACAATCAGTACCCAGAAGACCCCCCGATTTCCCTAAAGGTTGAATAGGTGTGAATCAGGGCACAGTTTGCTCTAGAGGAATGTAAGGAAAGGGATGCATGCGTTCTAAAAGATGGCACATT
The DNA here is from genome assembly GCA_002909625.1 of Bambusicola thoracicus. NCBI lineage: Eukaryota > Metazoa > Chordata > Aves > Galliformes > Phasianidae > Bambusicola > Bambusicola thoracicus. Next base: position 13,840 of record PPHD01010523.1, read on the forward strand.
TTCAGCCACAATGGAAAAGAAAAGGAATGACTGTAGATGTTTATTCCTTACCTGACTTACAAAATAAAGGGAAAACAGCAGCTTGATGTTAAAAAGGAGCTTACCAAACATTAGGCTTGTTACCAAACATTACATTAAAAACCGAGCAACCAAAATGGCATCCTTTTCAGAAAAACTGGGCAATTATTATCATTATTTAATTCTCTCTGCTGTAACACTGATCATTACAGAGATAACAAGATGGTGGAACACTGATAAGACTCCCAGGCTGCAGCAGGGACTTCTGTGGCACGTGGCCTGGTGGGGACCCTTCTCTCCAGGCAGCCTGAGCCCAAAGTGGGAACTTTGAATCATAGAATCATTTGAATTGGAAGGGACCCTAAAGGGCCATCTAGTCCAACGTCCCTGCAGTGAACAAGGGCACCTACAGCAAGGTCAGGTGCTCACAGCCCCATCCAGCCTGACGCTGAGCGTCTCCAGAGATGGAGGCATTTTTGTTTTCCTTACATCCAATGTAAACCTTCCCTCTTTCAGTTTGAAACCATTTCTTTCACAACAGACCTCGCTAATGTCTATCCCCTCCTCTAGATACTGAAAGGGTGGCCTGGCTGCCTCGAGTCCTCTGGAAGCAACCCAAAGCAAGGGGGCTCTGCGGCACGGCTGCCTTATGGGTAACCCCACAGAGCTCTCAGTGTGGACTTTATTGACCTGGATACCTCATGGAAACCCGGTTCCGCCTTCCAGGTAACTCTATGAAGCCCATCGTGAGGATTTTTGTGGTGCGGCCACCTCATGCAGACTCTTCTCTCCGAGTG
>PPHD01010524.1:0-19568 GCA_002909625.1 Bambusicola thoracicus
GATAGCCAAAGAGCACAGGAGTTCTCCAGTGTGATACCTCTGTGGCAATTTAAATGAAGAACCTTGCTTTCTAACTTAGTATCGCTGTTCTGTGACTCAACCAGGCACCAGAACTCTTGCTGCCGCTTTTCAAAAGGCTAACTTGAATTACAGTATTTGACATAATTATTGCTTCTACATTGAGCATGAAAACCAGACTTTTGGAATTAAGCAGTTAACTAAGCAGGCTTTCTCATCCCCTCTGTATGCTTCTACGTAATATACTTTAACTTACATGCTTTGTCTAAGTTTCATACTGTATTATCCAGCATGTCTTGAGAAACCATCTTTGATCTTGAGGATTGAATTGTCCCAGAATAAGATGTCAGGGGAACAAACCAACAAGGCTAAGAAAAATGATTACTGAATTTCCATGTTTTTTCCTCTTTAAAAGTTCCTCCTGTAGCCTCCTCTTGGCCCCAGATACTGAAAACCACATATTGTTGGTGAGTATTATGAATTCCAGTACTCTTTACTGTGTGTATCTACTTTTCTATCTGTATATGTTGCAATAAAACAACATGAACAAGGTTATGAAAATAGCCTGGAAGTGATTGACATGCTAATAATGCTCCATCAAGTCAATAATGCTCATGTAACAAGCTCCTGAGAAAATAATATTTTCAGTCAATAATACACATTTTAAAAATGAACTGTTTGTTTTTAATTAACCTCATATTTAGCCATTTAGTCATGCCACGTCCATCAACTGCAGCAGAGAAAAACACATGCTGTCTTGAAGCATTGTGGTGTTGCCTTAAACTTTCATCTCTTCCTTCTTGGCTTTCTCTTCTGCATTCCTCCTTAGCATGTTTTAGAGGATTGAGGCAAATCATGGCTTGTCACGTTCCTTTGAATTCTGTGCTTGTCCTTTGTACGAATGGTGTTAGGTGATTCATCTGTGACAGAGCATCCCATTGTGTTGTGACAGATTGTCAAGGTGAACTTGCTGTAAGTACTTAGCAACAATATAGAGCTTCTAATGTGTCATTTGGCAATTTTTCTGTTTCTTTTTCTTTTCCTTTTCTTTTTTTTTGTTCTCCCTTTGGCTAAGAGCTGACAGTCTATAATCCATTAAGTGATCCAAAAAGCAGTGTTTGGAATAGTGCTCAGTAACACTGAACTGGACAGACAGTGCCCACACATTCCTGACAGGGAGGAAATAGGTCCCACGGTCTTCAGATGACTCTTGTCACATGACATTAAGTAGTACACTGTGGGGTCTTGCTTTGAGTGTTTCTGCCTCTTAACAGAAAAATGGTATATTATCAGTGTAGGAATTTTAAAGAAGAAAATGGATTCACAGTCCAGTTATGAAGGAGATCTGGAATAAATTCTAGCAGTTGTGACATGACTTCCAGATAAATAATTCCTCAGGTTGTATTATTTCCGTACTTACATACAGGTATGGAATTTTTATTTCATTCAATTAAAAAAAAAAAAAAGTATTTCTGTCCACAAATCCTTGCAACTGAGGAGTGATAAAGAGTTTCTTTATGCACTTTGGTTCATTTTATGTTTTCTATTGGACTGACTGGCATATACGTGAGAAAATGGCATACCCAACAACTTTTCATACCTTTGCATGCATTCTATTTCAGCCCAGGGTTTCACAAATGAGTTTTAACAGAGATGAAATAGAAGATTGGCTGGAGAGCCGGCTCCTCTGTGGACTACATTCTGGGCACCTGAGTTGAGGTTAGGCAGGCTTAGGCGTTCTGTGTTTCCCTGGCGGTTCTGTCTCTCATCTGCTCCCAGGATTTCACAGTAGCTCCTTGTCGGTTGTACAGGGCTTATGATTACTCTACGTTTGCATCCTTCTCATTAAAAAATATTTTTGTAGCTATCAGTGCAATCAAATTGTATGGCGGAATTTGTATTAGAAGTAGAAACATGAAGCTGAACATCAGACATAGCTTTTACAACTTCCTTAGTGCTGGCTGTTGAGTGCTTTTGTAAATATGATGTCTTTATTAGCTGCTTAAGCGCTATGCTAGGAGCCTGTCATTAAGTAATCCTGCTTGGGCAGCTTTTGTATGCCTGTGTGTTCAGGTATGCTCACATAAAAATCATAGTGCATACAGAAACGTGCTGTCAGTTGATGCAAAAGTCACCTATCTTCCTGAAATCAGTAGCAAACTGATGGCTTACCAAAAAATCTGGTTCACAGTTTTGAACAAGACTATCGTAGATGACATCCATCAGCAGGCAATTACTGAGCAACATGTCTGAAATAAGACAGAGAAGGAGACAGAGATTGGGAATCTGAAGCATTTTGAGTTCGGTGCATTTCAATCAGTCTTTAATGATTTCTATGTAATGAAATATTTGTCCATAGCATGCAATGACTTCAATCTCTAATGTTCATCGCAGATGTTGTGCAATGATTGTGCCTTCAAAGTGCAGTGGAAAGTCCTATGCTAGCAAAGTGATTCTTGAGTTGAGATGGAGCAACACAATTTTAAAATAATAGAAAGTTTGAAGAAGTGGAAATGCATCTGCTTATGTGGTATTGGATAAAGTAGGTGTGTGGGCATAGAGTTCTCAGCATTTCTTGACTTTTCATCACAAACTGCAATATCTCAGGCTTTTCAAATCCTTATGTAACACAAAACGAGCATTTATTTAAACCTTATTGTAATTTTTGTCATTACTGATGCCACTCAGTTCAAAATTCCAGATGTGGATAAGCCATTTTATTCCTACATAATTTCAAGGAATTTATATATAACCATATATCCAATTAACGGCACGTTTCAGTGGCAATCAAAACAAGGAATTTTCACATTCGGTGCTCCTTGTTGGAATTCACATTATATAATGTCTCCATTACTGAACACAACCAAGTAAGTGTTGTTTATCTTTTGAGCTGAACATGTTTCCTATGACGCTTCTCAGTCTGTGTCTGCCTTACATTTAATAAATACCTGAAAAATCATGCCTGTTGCGATTGAATTGTTTTATCTAGCCCTGATATTCCTTCCAAGAGCCCTTGGAGCATTGAAAGTAGGGTGGAAATAAGTACAGTATTGACACTGTCAGTTGTCAGTGCACCCAGAGATGATAATACAGCCATTTGGGATGCTACCTGAGTGGTCCATTTACAACAGTTTCACATTTCAGTGGATCAAAATGACACAGCAGAATGTTTGGAAGGAAAAGAAGAGGGTCAGGATCCTTGTTTCCATTCTCATAGAATTCAGCTGTGCACAGACACCTGACATGGCAGCGTTATAACCTGAGTAATGAAAATGAATGTTGAAGGTCGCTATGGTTTACAATAGTTTGTAACACAAAAACAGCAGGAGAGGAGAAAGCTGTATAAAGGGTCATGGAAATTTCTTTAGAGCCTGTCTACCTGGCTGTGTGTGACAAATTATCTCGTTGTGATGTCTCAGCTGTAGTTGAAGATCAGGGAATTTTATTATTTTTACTTGCTGCATTTGTGAAATATGCAAAAGTTGATGTATTTTCAACACTTTCCTTATATTTTGTTTTCCATCATATGCAAAGCAAGCAAATAATTTAGTTCTGAGGATTTGCATTTCGCTGAATGTATTCATATTCCACGGAGCACTATTAAAGGAAAACAAACAAAAACCTTAGAGTTTTATTCTTCTATTATTGGATACTATTCCCAAGAATATCTTACTATAAATACTTAAGAGTATTTTAATTCATAGGTAAATTTACTGGAGATATTGTGGAGGCACTAACACAAAATGAACAGGATTGAGAGGGAAATCAGCTTTCTAATAGTTTCCTGAGATCTTTCCTTTTTTGACTATGTACTACAGAGGCCTGATACTACCATGCTGACAAATTAGTGCAGTATTGGAACCTTGATACTTTAACATCTTGGACCAGATTTTGTACTTATCCTGTGATGGATAAGGAGACATTCCACATGTTATTTGACTCTGTATCTTTAAAGATTACTTAATGTACTTAAGTGAAGTTGCATGACCTTTGATGGGAACAAAGTAGGATAATTTAGGCTTGAGATTTCTGAAAATGTTCGGCTTTGAATCTGAGGGATCAATGACTTTTTTTTCACTGATTTCTCTTTTACGGTTGTCACTGAATGCTACAAACGACACGACAAAAGATGTGATTTGCTAACCACAAAATATAGCACTTTTACTACAGCTTTTACTAATGAACTCTGAAATAATAATATTTCAACCAATACACAAGGAAGCAATATATTTCCCTTTAGCCTTTTCATATTTGTACCAGAGCAAAATATTTCTCCTTTTTCCAAAAGGGGATACATAGTCAAGTTTGAGGAATTTTTCTCCAAAGAGGTATCAAACTTCAGCAGATTCTAAAATAAAAAGTTACTTCATGAGTAAAGATTGTTAATTTTTTTACTTGTATGCACTCATGAATCCGCATTAACCAGCTTCTGCACGCTGAGGATTTAATACCCAGTCCTAAACTTTCTATGTTCGCTAGTGGAGAATTTTACTGAAATGTTTGAATCTTAGGTAGAATGTCCAACAGAAAAGGGAATACACTTGAAAACTAAAACCACTTTCAGATGCGAGAAGGAAAACCTGAAAATGTCTTTTTTTCCTGTTTCCTATGTGATTGCTAGTGGTGTGCATTTTTGGCTCATCTTCGAATTGCTCATAATCCAGTTTTACAACTGCTTCAATAAAATGGAACTTTCCTCTCTTGGATTTCCTTTAAAAATTCTCTCCTCGTTGCAAAGCTGACATACTTTACCTTATACACACTTCGGCAGAAATGCTATTCAGAGAGCTGCTAAATTGATCTCAGTTTTATGCACCAGTCTGATGATTAGTAAGTTTAGTAAACAATCTGGGAAGGCAAACAGCAGTGTTAGTTCCTTACTGTAGGTAAGGAGCCTTGTGTGGAAGGGGAGAGGTGAATGAATGCTTTGTGTGACTTTGGGACGTGAGAACAAAACAGAATGCACTAATGTGATTACAGTGGTGCAGACTACATTCAGTATGGCTTGGGAAGTTGTAATGCCATTATCCTTCAGTGTGGGATCCTTGGCTGTGAAGTTACAAGAGTCCCACAGTCTCTGTTAGTCAGAAGAGAGAGCGCAAGCCAAATAAAGTGGGAATGATTCAAGTGTTCTGGACATCACGCTGAAGCTTAGGCTGGTGCCAAACAGAGAGGAACTGTGGTGGCATCTTTTAGTACATTATAGTTTAGGGGAAAAAGAATAGCTCTGGGGAACGCGAGCTCCTTTTCTCATCTGAATTAGATGGAGTAAACCTCAAGACAGTTTAGCTTCACATCAAATTCAGTTGAGTAGTTTTCAGTTCTGACATAGTTGGTGCCTTTATAGCAGAGATGAAAATTTTATCTAAATATTTTTGGACCTGTAGCAGATATGAATCTTCCCTTTAGTAAGGTTTTGCAGACTATTTTGTAGGATCATAGATTCAGTTGTGTTGGAAGGGATCTTTAAAGGTTATCTAGTCCAGCTCCCCTGTTGTGAACATCTCTTGTACTATCTCTGTAAGCCATTAAGCTGTAGTAGCATAGAAAATATCCTGGAATGGGTGCAAACTTTATGGAAAACCAGTCTCTGTAGCTATTATCCATTCCCTGCCATAGTGGAAGGGCATACTGAGTGGCCATTTGGGATTGGTTTATTCTTCCACATTTCACTGGTAAATGAGATATTTAAGAAAATAGAAACACTGGACATCTATAAGTATGTTGGAGAAAAAGCTTAGAATTGCAAATGATCTTGAGGAATAGTATGTGGGTTTTGGTTACTTCTTTTTATTGAATGGAGACAAAAATATTGAGTGCTTTGACACAATCCATGGACTGAGCAATGGTGTCTGCACAAAGGGACTCGTTATCTAATGGGACTAAATGTGAATTAGCAATTTTTCCTTGTTGTGAAAATGCTAACACAGTGATATAATTTATCAGTGGAATTATAGCCAATGAGATGCATAATGTTATCATTCTTCTCTACTTGGCAGTTGAAAAGCAAAGACCTTAGTTGGAAAATCACAGCTAGTTCTGAATACTAAATTTCAGTAGAAGTGTTGAGTCAGAAGGGCATCAGTGGAAGTGATTAACAGTCTGTAAGTCTGAAGTACAAGAGGAGAGCAGTGCTTGCTTGTAGAAGAAAATGCTTGAGGGAAAATAACATGAAATATATTGAAAGCTACTGTAACGAATAAGAGAATCACCTTTTTTTACAACATTTTTTCTCTGTATATTTACTTGATATGATGAACTATAGCAGTATGCTATAGAGAAGAAAGTTCATGTCCTGTAAAGAGTGCTGCCATTAAAATGATAAGGATTATTTGTATGAGTTGGGAATTTTCTGCCATTACATGTATTGGACAGTAAGCTAGACAGGCATCTGCCAGGAACTGTGCAAGGAAGGTGTTCCTATTATTGACATTGATAATAGAGTGTGTAGCTTTTTGATATATGATTTTGAGAGGTTTTGTTTTAAGCTAATGTAACATTTGGAGACCTTTTGGAGACATTAAGACTAACTATTCATTTTCATTGTCTTTGTCAAGATTGCATTTGGTACAATTCATTATGAGTTACCACTGAAAGATGTAATGCAGCAGACACGATAAATACAGCACACATGGCATAGTTTTGGGCTTTAGTTACCTAGTTTTATGTGAAGGAAAGTTTAAGTCTTTATATGCATGTGTTGCTTTCCCCTTCAGCAACAGAGAAGATAATAATGTTAAGCAGCTCAACTAAAAGAAGCACTGTAATGTGTGTACTGGCTGTTTAGCCCCAGAGAACACAGAGAGGAAATATCCAATAAAGTGTAGAATATCCAGTAAGTGTAGTTAGTTTTTAACTTTTATTTTGGAAAACAGATTAGCTATTGAATACATATCCCTTAGCTACAATCTTCCTCTTCAGCCATTTGTTCTTACTGCTTCTTCAGTACTCCAGCAATAGGAATTTCACATCGTTGTTACTTAATGTATGTGTATGTAACAATGAGGCTTAAACTGACAAGGGAAAGTTTTCCCTCACTCCAGTTCAGTGTTCAGTTCAGTATCAGTTCAGAATCAAGTTCAGTGAGGTCAGTGCACCTCAGGTGGAATTAAACATCTAATCCATGTCTGCAGGAAGGCAGTCAGCTGTGTAAGCTATATGTTTTTGCAGGCATTCCATAACGCCCATCACTGCAGGTTGTGAAGGCTCTAGTAAACATGAGTAATATGGAAACAGAAATGCTATTTTATACGAAGGGAGGTTGAGGCCGAGAGGGGCTAAATGACCAACCCAAGTGCTACAGAGTGACGAGCACAAACGTGCTCTGAAACTCAAAATAGAGACTGGCAAAGCTACTTTGCATTTAGAGAGGAAGGGCATTTTGTGTGTCCAGAATTATATCTGTTTATTAAATTCATGAAAATATTTTGAAAGTCGTTGGCAAATCTTTTGTTGACAACAAAGAGCACTTATGTGACGAAGCACAACTTAACTGCTCCATTGTGAAAGTAACTGCTTGCTTAGGTTGTGATCAGTTATCCTCTCCATGAAGTGGTGCTACAGGACAATGGGTAGAGAAAGCTTTTCAGGTCTGTAACATGGCATCTATGCCGATCCCTTCAGTTCAGCAGCATTTGGTCATACCCGATACAGTGGATTACAAGACTGAGAAGCCCATCTAGAGTATGCTCTAGGTGTCAAGTTTCTTGTTTGTGTGTGTATATCTGTTCTCTTAGGTTTGTAACAGTTACTGTAATCTTACTTCTATATTGACATAAGCAGGGAATTTGAAATGGGCAGGACTTTGCTTTAGAATGTGTGTGTTTAAGAAGCCTGAGGGGTTGGAGCATTGAGTCTCCTTTTTCATTTTCAAACACACATATGGTGTATCAGGTGCACAAAAGTAATATTTATATCTTTACATTTGATACATTAAACATATACTGTGCATTTCCAGTTGTACTTGTATAGGAGGGACAATGGTTTAGACGCCCGTATTAGGACGGTTCTTATTTTCATCTGACTTCTGCTCTGTATTTCTCCAAGGTGCAACCTGTGAGTGAGCTGCTCAGAGTCAGTACCAGCCTGATGCCTGCATGTCAAAGCTAGTGCTCAAATCGTTCACCCATTCCTTCTGAATATGGGAGGAGAAAGCAGTCTCCACGATTGCTGGCAGATAGCCACATTTCTGGGTGAACTCACCACCTTTTATTCCAAAGTAAACACTCTTTTTGAAGAGGTGAGGCTCCTCGGAGTGACATTCCTTTTGGCTCACTGAAGAGGCATGTAGTTGAGCTCCAAATAGGCAGCTGATGCAGATAGAGCACTGGCTGGGTATTCTCAGCATAGCCCTGCTGCCCTAAGAGCTCTTCCAGAAGTACTATGTTCCTCTCAGCCTTGCAGAAGGAGAAGCAAAAGGGATTTGTTTAGAGTGTTATCCAGTATGGAGGTTTAATTTTTTTTTTTTTTTTTTTTTTTTTTTGGTGGGACAACCTGCAAATTGGAGTTGTTGCAGAATGACAGAAATGTGCAAATAAAACCCATTAGATTTTATTATGGGAACCCCTTCTTCCTCAGTTTTTTTTCTGAGAATCTTTAAGACGATGTGGTGTGTTGTAAGAACATCCAGCAAAACAGGAAACGTTAGCACATATTTCAGCTATTTGTTTCTGTGAAAACTTAGTTTATTGTTTTTAGCATGGAGCAAGTGTCCTTATGCCAAGAAGTAAGCGCATCTGACTAACATATTTTGAATTTGAAAGCTTTCAAGAAACTGCTCAAGAAATTATTTGATGTGTTCATAGACAGTTTGAAATGGAAAGGATTCCTGAATGCATGGAATAGATTATTCATTAGCCATTACTCACCTACCCTGTTTCTATTAGGTAACTGTTGGTCTTTCACATTCAAGTTCTGGATTTATTAGGAAGACCTGGCAAGCTTCCTTGCCAAATATGGTAAATGAAGCTAATTGCATTGCCTGTTTTCAGGATTGTTTTCCAGAGTACATAAATACCGTTGGATTTAGAGTCATTATTGAGGTAAACATTTGTGCTGCTGTTAAATACAATGGTGGCACCAGAGAAATACTTTATGCTTAAGTGCTGGCCATCTGTGGCTTTGAGGTTTCGTGTATTTTTGTTATTATTTTTGGTTCATTTTGCTTTAGAGCGTGGGCTTGCTGAGTGCTAACTCTTGACGTAGGAACAGCTGCACGGTTGGATTTTGTCTGCTCTACGTATATGCACAACCCTAGTGGATATTCTTTTTGTTTTGTTTTTGTTTTGATGTATTCTTTTGTCCAAATAAATACTCAGTATCTGGGCAAGTATCCATATTGAAGCTGGGCTCTATATATCTTGTGCTTTTTCTTAGTGCAACAGCTGATAGCCAGAGTGTTGGGTGAGTGGGAGTATTTGGTTGTTAGACTCAAGCTAGAATAGTTCATAGAAGCCAACACCATTATGCAACAGTTGCAGTGAATGTGAAGAGAGTACCACTGCCATGGCAGCTAGTAGGACAAAATGAGGGGGAAGAAGATAAAATCGGGAGTGTAGAGGTGCGTCTTCTCATTTTGCTCCAAGACCTGGTTGACCATTGCGGCCTCAGTTGCATTATTTTGGAAGAGCCTGATGTTATAAAAGACTTCAAAGTCCATCTGCTTCAGGAACTAAACCTCAGGATTTTATGGCTGCTCAGTGTGTCAGTAATGCCACTCTCATTGACACTTTTATGTGATTCTTTATCTTCCACTTTTCTAACTGAACATTTTAATGGACTCTTGGATTTGAAGGATGGGGAATGAGCAGATCCTAAAAAACATGGATATATATGCGTGCCTAGAGCACTAAAGAGTATTTTACCTGTGAGGCCCGTCATCCATCAGTGATGGACAGGAGATAGAGGAATAGAGGTTAAGATCGTAATAGCAGTCAGGAAGAACTGTTATGTAAACTACATAAAATTGGGCATCAGGAAAGTAGCGAGAAACTGTGGCTTGTTCTTTGAAGCTACAAGTTGCAGATGTAAAAGTTTATATTTGTTATTAATTTCATACACTTGAATTTCATGTGATGAGCCTTTAAATGGAAATTTGTATTTGTTGGATGGATGTCATTAAGAAAATTGTTTTTCTTGTGTTGAAAGCATCAGTGAACATCCCTGAACGGAAGGTGTTTCTGCTCTTATTAAAAGGGTTTCTGTGCAAGTATTTTTGTTTGTTTGTTTTCTGGGTTTTTTTTTCTTGATTTTTTTCATCACAATAGATAATTGCAAATAATTGGTAAGGGGAAAAAATAGAGTTATAAAATGATGATGTGTGTTCAATCTGAGTTCTGGATGCCTGTGTTCCTCATCTACATTTTGCTTCTGGAGAGGATCATTTTGTATTTATTGGAGGAGGCTCGGATGTCATGGTTTCTTTAGATCCCTATGTATGATCAGAAAATTCAACGTATGTAACACATACACACGAAACAAAACTGACAAAAATCATACCAGAAGTGCCTCCCAAACTTGTATGTTCTGAGCAGAGTCAAGTAGAGGGCTCAAGAAAAAATAGTTGATGAGAAGCACTGCAGTTTGGGCTAACAATGAGAAGACTTCAGAGGAAAAAAAAAAATAAATGCCATGAGGTCACCCAACCACATCTCTGTAAATTGCAGGAGCTCAGTCCACCTTGCAAACAACTTATCTGCTTTGGGGAAAAAATGATAGCATTTATGTTTGAGAGAACACTATTGTGCAATTATTTGCTGAATGGTTAACAGCTTATTTTTTCCATTGATTGTGACCACAATTTGCAGATAAAGTAGTCTAGCTACTTTGTGTCTTATCCAAGCCGAGGTAGTTTTCATAGGCTTTCACGAGAGATGGGAGACTATCATGTGTTTATCATATGCATATCTTTGAGAGCTGAATATGTAACCACTTCTGTTTCGTGTCTTGGGATACCTACAACTGAATTATCTGCAGTATTGCATTGCATTGCACCTCTTGCTGGATGTACTTCTCTTACCTGACCATTTTAGGTAACCTGAGCTAATAGCACAGTAGTTGTGAAATCAACAGTGGTCTGAAGAGCTCAGTGCCAGAAGGTACAGAGTCCTCATGTCCCACTGAAGATATTCCATTACTTCATTACTTCATCTCATCATACAGGCATGTTTAGTCATTAGCATTAGAAGGGAAAAACTTCACTACGTTTCTGGCTAAGTGTTTTTTATATCCACACAGACATCTCATTAAAGCAGCAGAAAGTTCTGTAATAGCTGTACCTTGAGTAAAACTCCTGGCATTGATAACGGCACAAGCCTAAGGGACTAAATACTGTCTGCGTGGATCCTGTTTGTTTTTTCCTATGGAAATCCAAGTTTACACAAGGGCCATCAGATAGAACCTGCACGCCATTATTATTACTAATAGTGGTTAGGAGTGCAGCTCCAAATGATGCATAACATTTTTTCAAAAGTAAACCATAAGCCAAGTTAAATGAACTTTAAAAGTGAACATGATTCATAACAGATACAATTTTAAAACTGACCAGACACAGCAAATGTAAATTCTGTCCTTTTAACTGTAAAATGTTTAAGCTTATTTGCAAAGGAGTTTGAAAAATTAAAACCATACCTCCTCTGTATTTCTCCAGCCATGAAGAAACATCAGAGTTTGCATTTGAAAGGGTGGCAATACAAACTATATAGACAGACCAGATGTCTGTTTGAATTATCTTGCTTGTTGAGGGGAAGTCTTAAACTGATGATCACATATAATCTGTAATGTATTAAAAGCATATTCTTTATTGGAGTCCCTATATTACATTTCAAATACATTTCCATGGACTGTTTCAAAATGTCATTTAAAATTATTACTTTTCTCATTGAAATGACATGCGTCCCCTCAACACTAATCTAGAACTTTATTTTATGATTCTTTGGACAGTTTAAAGACATGAGATCACTTTTTGTGGTTTCGTGTGCCTCACACTACCTCTGTTCCTTCGTCAGTGCTAATGCCAGCTTCATATTCACCCTAACAGTTTAGCTTCTTGGCCTGCGTAGGTTTTGCTTCAGTTGATCAGAGGTTTGGATAACTTAAATATTTAGGCAAGATATAATAACTGTATCTCAAACAAACACTTATTATTGTGATCATTTGCAGTGTTTACTATTGTTAAGAAATGCAGTTCTGGCTTCCATTCTAGCCCTGCTTTTTTTTTTTGATTGCTTCTTGCTTCCCACTCCATTTCCCCATGATTTCACTCACCTGGAAGGTGATTTTGCAGTAAGAAATTGAAAAGCTGGAAGTCAGCACTGGATTATGTGTGAACACAAGTAAATAAGGGCTTTAAATATGTATAGAATTATGCTGTGTTTATAGTCTAGTGGCAGAAGAACCAGTTGGAGCTGTATGTGTATGTATATATGTATATACATACACACATGCCATATGTATAAAACTGTATATATATATACACACATACACACCAATAACAGTGCATGTAAACAATCATGTCTGTTTCAGTACTGGAGATAGCAGTTGGAACAGTGCTTCCTGAAGTCACTGGGATTAAAAAATATCATTAAAGCACTTAAAATCTGAAGGCTGCTTTACTGAAACAGGAGACCTTAAGAAAGTATCACCTCAATTGATTTAAATCACTTTCTACTCTTAAGCACTTAATCTATCCTGAGCCTTACATTTATTGGCTTAGATGTGTTGTGCCTAGTGAAAGCACCTCGGTTTGGAACATGCTTCAGCTTGCATCAGAAGTGAGCCATGAAAAAGTGTGTACTTCCAGGCCATAGGACAATTATCAGTGCATATTTTCCTCCACTCCTGTTTCCCTCAGAGCAGTGGAATTTTGTGGAAATAATTCCAAGTATTTGATCAAAGAGAAAAAAAAGAAAAGAGATTAGCTTAATGAAACCACCAACTTTTATTCAGTAATGTAATGCAGGGAGTAGCATGCAGAGAGGTATACATGCTTAAACACTTTGTTCTGTTCAGAGTTGACGCCTTCAGGAAGACTCTTAAGGGTACGGTCTTGTAGTTGGTGGATCCTCAACTGCTTCTATGTTCTAAGAAGGGAAAAATCTCATACTGAACGGCTCATCAAAACAGTGAATTTTCTGGTTCTTAAAGTGCTAAAAAGAACAACAGGTACATGGATCCGTTGCTCTGTTGGATCCTAAAAATGGTCTGAAACTTGAGGCCTTAGCTGTGCATGCACTGAACTGTAAGCATGTAAATTGACCTAATTTCAAACTGGGGAAATAAGAGTTCCTTATCCTTCTACAACACTAAGCCTCGCTGCGTGGCTTTTCCCTAAGCTTCTTGTGCTGTCATCTGGTGCAATTATTTTTCTGCCTTACTCAGACCTTGATGCATATTATTCCTCTGTATTCATCTTCCCTAATGAGATTCTAAACTGGGCAGCAGTTTGGGATTACGAAATATGCTTTTCTAATTAGATTACAAGCTAATGAGGGCAGAGATTGTCTCCAGTGCTGTTTGTACAATGCTGACGTGGTGCAGTGCTCTCATGCAACTACTCTGGGCCGTACTGTCATCTGCTTAGGGTCTAACTGCGGCCTACCTCCTCCTTACCCGCTTGGATTCTTTGTTAAACTCTTTATAGCACACAGACAACTTCTGTTGAAGCAAAATGTTGCTCTCAATAAGTGCAAATTACCACAGAAGAAATACTTGGAAGTTTCCTAGAAGTGTAAAAGTGTAGTTCTTCTTAATTTGCAGTACCAAGGTCACCTTTATTTTTTGTGTGTTTATTTATGAAAGGTAATATTTAATATTGTTAGTTCTGTCTCTGCTTCCAATGATGTAACGTTCTTCCAAGGGGACAAAGCTGCAGATGCCTCAGACTTGCTGAAATTTATGCACATTTAGAACAGTCAATACACCTAGGGCTTACGAGACCTATTTTCCATTAAGCTAGCATGTATTTCTTGTATTTCAGCATGCCATCTCATGTGTTTTTTCCCAAGAAACCTTTGTTCCAGATCATCTGACTGTTTCAGGAGCACTTGAACAAGAAGAAAAACACGACAGCCAATTAAAAAACAATTTTTTTGCTGTGGTATCATTAATCAAACGCAAAGCAGTCCAACCACTGACACCTGGCAGGGTTAATGTTTAAGACCTGTGGCAATTATAGCTCCCCTGAAAATCGCTTGGCCAGCAAGTCACATAAAAGCCTGTGATTATGAAGGAAATGGGAATTAGCAGAAAAATTTAGGGAAACCAGTTGAAATACATTGGTAGCAAAAAAGGCAGAGAGAATTCTGACTGATTGGAGCTCCCCCGGGGAGGAGAAACAAGGTCTAGGGGTCACTCCTTCACTAAATTAGTAGTGTCTGTCATTCGAAACCAAAATAAAGCAGGAACAGAAGTAAAAGATTTTCTGTGCAGAAACTGGGCTCTGTTCTCTTGCACCTACATCGCAGGGAGGCCAAGTGCAATTAGTGGGTTGATTTTTACCAATCCCAATTCATCCGTAATTCTTTTCCCTTAAATATTTCTGTGAATAGAATTGACACGCTAATATTTTTTTGCAATGAGCAATTTGAAGATCACATGCGGACACTGTATCCGTTAGCACCTTGTCTGTTACATCCTCTGTTGTGCATCTTTGCACTCTCCAAAAGTGACTCAGCTAGAGTAAACACAGCTTTAATGAAAAGTAAGCCTTTTGCAGTTAGAGCACGCTACAGCGCGTATGTTTTCTGCAGTTGAAGAACATTAGCTGAGTGCTTTTTGTGCCAGACACAATCTTACCTTACAAAAATGTCTGGTAAGTAAACAGTAGTTTAAACAAGGAATGATGACTATCCGGAGCCAATTTCTTAGTATCGATTGCCTGGAATCAAATCATTAGCCTGGAACTAATGAACAATCTCTTGTTACAAAGTGTGGTGCCATAATCTTAGTTTTATGAGTTTAATTCATGTTAGGAAAATATAGGGAGGCAGTCAGCAGCCTTGCTTCTTGCCTGGCCAGTGATCTGTTCCACTTGAAAGCAATTCTGTGCTATAGCAGCTTGTTCACTGCGTCCATGAAAGCAATCATTTGTTGCGTGCTCTATTACAAACACTTTGCTGTCTCACGTAGCTGAAAAGTATACTAGACCCCTGATTAATTTCAATGTGTGGGACTAACTCAGTAGAGATGGAGAAAACAACTGATCAAATTGTTAAGATGTGAGAAAAAAAAAAACAAAAAAAACCACTAAATGAACTCTGTAGCTGTGGTAAATTAACGTGGAAATTCTGTAGTGTGGATCCAAACCAATATCATGCAGCTTCACTGCTGGAGGATAGAAAGTCACTTTTTGTAGCACAAACATCAGTGGAGCAGAAATTGCCCAAAACCTCAAAATGCCATCCAGGTATCTGAATGGTGCTGATCATCGTCTGAGTGTCTATGAGGCAACAAAGTAAAAGAAAATTTGAAGCTATTTTGGACTTTTGTTGTTGTTTTTTTCAAAGTTGCTCTTCATCATTTGTGTTTCATGAACAGTAACTACTTCATAGCTTGAATGGAGTTGTACTGTAACAGTGTCATTTACTTCTAGTGGAAAATCTTTTACCACTAAATAAATAAACGTTGGTCAAGCTATACTCTGAGTTAGCATCTATTGCTTTTTAATAAATATTAAGCAGTCTTTTGCTAAGGGATCTACAAATCAATCTGTTACCTTTCTGTAATACCATACACCAATGTACTTGTAGCTAACAGCAGGCTAAATGTAGATAAGCTTAAATTTTAATTTTTATTTACTAATTCTTATAAATTCATAGTTAAACCACATACAGTATTACTTTGGTTATTTTTCTTCTTTCTGCCGTGTCTGCAAACTCAAGAGCTTAGAAGTCAATCTGATATCCTTTTATCATTAGTAATTAATCTTTTAACACCAGGTTTTGTTGATATTTATGTGGGCTGAAAATGAGTGCACTCAGTGTGCCAATTGCTGTCAATTAATAATGCAGAATTTTTAAATGGTGGCAAAATTGTTTCATGAAGGCACCTCATTTGTGTTAGCTTTTCCCAGCATAGAAGTCTACTTTAAACTCAGATACTCTTGAAAAAGGAACGATATGGAAGATGTGCTTCATTTGACTACATGTAACACGATAAAACGTAGGATAGAAATAGAAATAAAAGATGGCAGTATTGTCTGAAGAAAAATACATTTGAAATTTTCTAAGGTTTCCCAAATGCAAATCATTATTCCTAATGTTAATAATAATTAAAACTGGAACCTACTTTGTTTCACTATAAAGTTATTTTTTCCTGAAATTTGGAATCATTTAGACATCAGAATGGGGAACATTACTAATAGATGCATATAGGTGGAAAATCCACATAGAGAAGAGTAAGTTATTGCTGTGGGCAGTGTTGTCTTCATAGTCTTTCACTGCTCTGCACAATGAGAAGGAACGGAGAGTTTTTATAGCATCTCTGCAATGCTCCAGTTCTGCAAAACCTGCAATTCATAGCTAGCATTGTTTTCTTTGAGGTCAGTGGAATTGCTTGCTAAAGATAAGCATGTTCTTTATAACTATATAATGTTACTTCTCAATGATCAGGGAGAAAAACTGTATAATTTCAAATAGTTTAATGGTAGAGGCAGTAAGAAGAAACTTTTCTGAGGTTTTAAAAGTTTCTCTGAAATAAAACACTGCTTTCAGAACAAAGCATAGCAAAGAGAAAGGGAAATGAGGAGCAGGGTTTGCATGCATGTGTGCGATAGGCTTTGTAGGACCCTGGCTGAAGAAAGAGACATTGGTAGCATTCAGACTCAGAAGGGGAGAGTCACACGTGGTGGGGAACTGAGCAAGGAATGGACATTTCAGAAATGAAGCAATCAATGCAAGAAAAGGTAAAGAATTGACTGAGAAACGTGTCTGGGAAATGGGAGTGATATGAAGGGATATTCTGGCTTTTCAGAGTAGTTTATAGATTTAAAATAGTGCAGAGAACAAAGCCCTGGTAATGCAAATACTACTAAAAGCTTAATGCTCTAACTGCAGAAATATATAGGTGTTTATATAATAAGAAAATATATTGCATTATGAAATGCAATATGAAAAATGTAAAATATGATTCAATGCACAAAGGACACTTAAATTAACCCTACACAGGCTATTTTCTTGCATATTTGAAACATCTGCCATAGAACAATGCCATACTCTGCATTTTGGGTATTTTAAAATGTGGACTTTTGCACATTTCAATGGAATATCTTTGCTGCTCATTCTGGAAAGTGGACATTTGTTTCTTTTATTTTTTTCTTTCTTATTTATACTAACGCTAAAATCACACGTGTAGACTTAAATAGGTAAAATATTGACAGACACAATGAAAGTAAATTACTTTAGTTCTTAGTCTTTCATGTTTTCAGTACACATTGGTCAACTAATTTCATTCATTGCTTCATATTTTTAGACAGGATATATGTAACATGCAAAAAATAACCATGAAACAAAAATATCACTTTTCTATTACCTGAATTAAGGCCGCCGTGACTGTTAAGTACTGTTTCCAGTTTTTTATTTCCATGATATTTCTTCTTAAATCTATGTTTGCTTTTCAAACGCATTGTTGAGCTTTATGTTGATATCTATTCCAGATGTTTTCAAGTCCTCCTAATTTGTTTTCCATCTGATACCTACTTACAAAACCATTTCACTTGTAGTTATTGAATTGTATCTGCTAGCTGCAATCCCTTTGGATGTCACATTGTTCTTCCATCAGGATAGGTTTTCCCACTGCTTCTGCTATTTATTTTTGTATTTCCAGAGTAGTGCCCAGGTGCATTTAAAGTCTGGTTCATGTCCTTACAAGTTCACAGGTTGAGACTTCAAACTTAGAAACAAGTTGATACTTAAGCCCATCCAAATAGTTTATTGATTTAGTAAAGTGATACAAAATTAGATCTCACTTTTAGAAATGAGATAAGAAAGGTTTGGATTCTATTAATCATGCCTTACTTCATGCATTATGCAGTAGTGGATTTTGGTGTTGCTTTAAATTCTGTGTATTGTTAGTAGGTTTTAAATACACACACACTTCTGGTACTGTACCCATAACTGTTCAAGTGGTTATATAAAATAAACAACCCCTTTCTGATAAGTTATGAAAAGGAAAAAATATTCACGACTTCTACATACTATGGCTGTTTAACATCCAAGCTGGGATCTGAATTCCACTTTTGTACTATTGGACCATCTTGCAGAAAGAATGTTAAATGAAAATATCTAAACTAGGCATTTGACCACATATTGAGTAGCATAACATTCAGAAGCGTAGAGCATGCAAAGCTCTGAAGACTAGACATCAGAAACTAGAATTTGTAGGTATATTTAGCTGAAGTCATTGACGTTTCCCAAAGAAATAAACATTTGCTTAAATTGAACATCCTATCATCGAATCTCAGAATCACACAGATACACACAAGTAGACTGACTTCAAAAAATCATCTAGTTCTAACCTTGCAGTGGAATCAGTGCACCTGAACCCATGGCTGAGGACCAGGTGTGGCTAATCCAGGGAGCTCAGGTGCAAGCAATATACCCGAGTGATCCAATTGGGTGGAGCCTGGATCCACCCCCCTCTTCACCCCTCATTTAAGGGTCAGCAGGTGAAGAAGTAGCTTCTCTCTGCATAGAGACTGTACTTCTCTTGAGCTGCCACCAGTCATCAGAAAGGGTAAGTCAGTTTTCCTTCTTTTTTACTTGTTGCTCCTTAAAGTTTGTATCCCATTAGAGGATGCTATTATTGCCTTTGATTGCTCTACAGATACCCATGCTGTGGGCAGGGTTTCAGCCACCAAATGAGGCACTAGATAAGGTACTAAATCAAGCAGTAGATCTAGTAGTAAAGTAGTACTTCTGAAAAATTTAATATGATATTTAGATGTGGCAATATGAGATCTTGCTATCTTAGGGCTTGATATTCAGTTCTATGTAATGCTCCTGCTGTTTGTTGAGATTCCTGGGGCAGGTTTTACTTTGCACTTAATGAGTACACTTAACAAGAGTTGCTGGAGTAAATGGCTTAACAGAAAGCCTGGTGATGAGAGTGAATAAAAATATACCAAGCTTTGAAAGATCAGGAGCTATTGTGTAAACTGCCTATTGATAAAGTGATATTTTCTACTAATACCGTTAATTCTTCACTTACCAATATTTTTTTAACAGCAAAAATAGTAGCATGAGATGAAGTTGGTTTTGGTTGTTTTTTTTGTTTTATGTAATTGAGGCCCTTCTGGTTTGAAAGTGAAGGTTGTTGGGCAGTACTTGTGCATCTCTTCAGCTGACTTTAATTTGTTTTGTTCCAGCTGCTGTTAACACTTACAGACAGCATGTAAGGTTATTCTTTCAAGAAAATTTGTTGCTACTTAGTGGTGAAAAGAACTTGATAGCTACAGGTGTCATGCAGGCAGTCATTCTTGTTTCACAGGTGTGGTCATGATGGCTAATAAGACTTTTAATAATGTCTTGCATTGTCTTAAAGAAATTCCTTATTTA
>PPHD01010525.1:3741-19566 GCA_002909625.1 Bambusicola thoracicus
GTGGGTAGTAGTGCAGTTTCCCACAATGCAACTTATTCTTGAGCTTGACAATTTTACTCTGAAGAATGTCTCCTGAGTAGATACTGCAAATCTATCTTGTAATTTAAATCATTTCTCCTTTCCTACATACAGGAAACAAGAAAAGTGTGTTTCCTGTATTTTGTTTCTACTTTTATCTCAGCAGAAGACTCATTACATCTTCTCTCAGTCTTCATTATTATCCATAACTTTAGGCTCACTGCTTAGAGTCTCACACTGATTTTCAAAATACTTGAGAGATGTACAGCCCAGATGTAAATTAACACAATCAACTACACAATTGGATCTACATTTCAGGCAATTATGCTGTTCCTTCTTTGTAGTCAGTTGGAGATGAATATGTATATCTGAAGCTCTCTGTTGATGACTAAGACAGCCATGGGGCAATTACTCAGATGAAGATCTCTGCATGGGAAAACAATGATTGTCTAGCAGATGTTTGGTATTACTCAAGATGTTTCAGTGTACATGAGACATCTGCATGGAGCTGACAGATGTGCACAACCTATGGGGATTCCTGTGCAATTCTTCACTGTTCAGAGAATTTCCCAAATTAATTTCATCTGCCTTTTCCTGGTTTGTCAATGAACTCCCGCTCTTTCCCCTACATGAATCTCCACTAAAATGCACATATATAATTTATATTGTTACAGACTCTTTCAGAACCGCCAAAATTAAGTACTTTTTTTTATATATTATTTTTATATTTTATAGACTTTAGTACTTGTGTAAGCAGGTCTTTAGCAGCAGTAGCTCCTGTTATCATTCATAGAATCAGAATCATAGAATCCTACAGTGTCCTGGGTTGAAAAGGACCACAATGATCACCTGGTTTCAGCCCCCCTGCTATGTGCAGGGCTGCCAACCAGCAGACCAGGCTGCCCAGAGCCACATCCAGCCTGGCCTTGAATGCCTCCAGGGATGGGACATCCACAACATCCTTGGGCAACCAGTCCCAGTGCTTCACCACCCTCTAAATGAAAGAGGGTATCCCGTTACTGATCCTCTTGAAAGGTATGGGGACAGCAGTCATAGCCTCTCCCAGGTTTTGTTCTTTGAGAAATAACTTCTTTAAGTTTCCACTCAATAAACTTTCAGTTTTTATGGTATTACTTCTCTCCATGATTTGTATGTCTGAGTTTGCCTTACTAAATTTATTTTTACTGCTACCAGTGTAGCTGACCATACCGGTACACAGGACAGAACATCTAAGTATAAAACCTTGTGAATTTCAATAGCAAATTTCAATCCTGTTATACTATTACTTCAGTCATTAGCCCATTCTTAATTTCCTTACCTTTTCTGTCTTAGTCATGTTTATCACTTCTTGATAATGCAAACATCACATTAAGGTCACACATCCCACCTGTTTGGAGTGTGTCACATTTTCTTACCATTACTGTAACTATTGTGCCATTTCCTCTTCTTTCATTCAAATTATCCACCTTCTTATTTCATTAAATGATTCTGTTGCAAATTAAGGCAGAATACTTATTTTGTTTTGTACCCATAGTCAACAAAATCTGTGGGTCTCCCTATGTGACAAACTTTTATTCCTACATAGTTGATTTTCTTCTTGAATAAACTGCTGGCCTTCGCTTTAACATCTTCTTTTCTTCTGTGAAGATCACTATAATAATGCCCTCAGATTCCAGTTACTAGTAGTTCTCCCAGAGAAGAGTGCTCTGTTCTGAAGAAATCTGGCAGAAATCTGGCAGCATAACTTGTTGCTGATGATCTCTGATCATCATTTGTGCTCTTATTTTGGATGCCCACAGTGGCTGTGAATCTTATTCCTTAATATGCACCTCACCAGCAGACATGCTTCTTTGTAGATTTTATATGAACCTTTGGTCATTGTATGTCCAGTTGTTGCTTTCCTTCCAGCTGTAGTTTGTTTCTGTGATTCTGGTTCTTTTCTAAGCTCTGATATCTGTTTGTCTCTATTTTCTCTGCTTACGTTATCTCTTCTCCCTTGATATTTCCACATCTACCTGCTTTTCCAGTGAAGCTAACTCACGTCTTCATTACTCTTAGCCTTTGGCTTCCTTTGTGTTCACAATCACATATTTTCTACTGACAGAGGTTTTCCCTAGCCCAGCAAAATGGGTTTATTTTCTTGTGCAACTGCCAGATGGCACTTACACACGCAGTTTCCACCAACACCTATTCCGTTGAATGCAGTGCAGCAAGTTCTGCAGATTCTTCACTCAGTCATCTTTAAAAAAGGAAACACTGCTGCTGTCATAATCTCACAGAGGCCCTTTTTTATTGCTGTGTGAAAACATAGTAACATTTAAAAACATCTGAAAGTGAAAAAAATGGAAATGAAAAAAACCAAATTTCCACTGTGGCCATTACCCTTACCACTCTACATCAACATAAATGTCTTTCTATATAGATTACACTGAATCATGAACTTGAACATTGCATCACATTAAATCAAATGAAAATAAGTTGCAGTACAAGATGTTCTTCAGGCAGAGTGTGGAAAATTCTTACAATCTAGTCAGTGTTTTTTTCTGTAGCACAAAATGTTTACAACACTTCAATCCTATTTATTCTGCTCTACCTTTACCTGCAACAACTGCAAGCACTGGAAAAAATCTGGCAAAGATTCTACTCAAGAAATTCCTTATTCTCCTCTAAAAAAATATATAATTATATTAAAAATATCAGAGCGGCAGCCTGAGGGGCCAAGCCACCTCCTGTCTCCTCTCTTTTGGCTTCCCTATCTGAACATGGCAGGTTTCAACATTGCCCAGAGGAACACTGTTTTTCCAGCAGAAGAACAAATATGGACAGATGGGAGAGAAAATAAATAATCAGAAAAACAGAACACTAACATGATTAGCATGTACCTGCTAGTTCCTTCCCAGAATGTGCATGAAAATGCAATGAATCTCCTAGCCAGTAACACAACCATGGAGTTTCAATGGTGCTCATATTTGCAAGCTTTCTTTAGCTCAGCGTAGATAATATTTTGGAGTTATTTACCACCTACAGTGTTTAACATCAAGCTCTAGGAAAGCTGTTTTAATTGATATTCCTGATTGTTTTCACCATTAATCCTTATAAAAGCCTATCCATGTTTGATCATTGTAGGATAAAAGTAGCCAAATTTCTGGAGTGCTTGAGCATGCAAGCTGTCCAGAGCCCACTGCAGCAGATTCATAGATTAATCTGAAAAGCAGAAATCAAGGCTGGAAAAAATGGTGTTGTCCCCTCATCCAGTGTAAGACTGAGTGCAATTGTTTCATTCTGGCTCAATATTTATCTAACCTGTCCTACAGTAGTAGCTGTTCTACAAAGTCCTAGACAACACTGAAGACTTCATGATCCACTTCTGACTCAGGATATTCTGTGATTTCATCATATTGAACAGGCTGTTTCAAACCTGTGCCTTGGCCCAAATGAAGCACTGTGTTGCATCACACGCTACCATGTCATTAATTAATGCTACTTTTTCTGTATTGTATTCTAAGTGAATAGGGCTCTGCTCATTCATTCACGTCTAATTCAATCTTCCATGAATAATGAATCCTAAGTATCACTTATTTTATTCTCAGTGACTTTAAAGTCAAAGATGCTTGAGTGCAAATTTCTCAAATGCGATAAGTCTTCATTTTTACCACAAAATACTCTAAATATTATAAAACTCCGCTCATAATACCTGCTAAAGGCCTCCTGCTGCCACCCAGCTGGAAAGATGTCCAATACCACACTGTTCAAAACACACTTCAGGCTACTCTGTTAATATTGTCTGTCTAACAGGGAAGGTTTTTGGTAAACAATTCAATTTAAACAGTACCTTATGAAAAAAACATTTCTGCTTCATGGGAATGGATTATAGACAGGAAAAAGACCTTTCAATGCTAGCTTCTAATATTTGAACAAATATACTAATTCTTTTTACAAATCTCAGAAATGTTAAGCACTTAATCTGCATGTAGAACAATTGGTAGACCAAGTCAATATTATTTTCTCTGCAATAAGTATCATGTAAGCATGGTCATTTTCATTACTTTTTGTGAAAATTATTAATCTTTTCCTACATTTTAGTACTTGGGTATAAGCCCTGATACATCCTGTAAACTTACATTTTGCTATTATGATTTTTTTCCCTAATCTAAGCAATACCAGGAAATGAACAGACAAAAAAAGCTTTATCTACAAGCATATTGCACACTTGCAGAATTGTTTCAGACGTATCTGTTTGCTGAAATGATTTTTCTTCTCCTTGAACTCCTGCAGTACATCTCACTTTCTAAATTCTGCACATCTAGAGGGAATATTGCCAGATACAACCAGATCCCAGCACAATTTTGAGTTTCATGACACTTGTCAAACTTAATTATTCCTCAGGAATCAGCTTTACTTGACTTAAAATTTTATCATTAAGATATAAACCAGTAATTTATACTCAATATATTAATCTTTAAAAAAGGAAACTCTTTGCTTGAACCGATTGAAACTTTGAAGATAAGCAAACAAGACCTTTATTCCAACATCACTTTAAAAAATGGAAAGTAGAATCTCTTGCTTATGCTCCCGAAAGGTATCAAAATGGCTTCTGGTTGAGATCACAGCTTTGCAGCCTTCTTAAAAACATAAGTCAAAATTTATTGTAGAAGAAGTAATCGAACAATGCAATGAAGAAAACCTGAAGGCTTTTAAGAGCTAAATGCTGTCCAGAAGAGATAGCGGACATCTAATACTTGAGGTGGAAATCAGCTTCCACCATAAGATGACATATGATCTAGTAGGCATGTGATGGGATGAGAATGCACTTTCTGACATTTATGATCAGTGCGATATATGCAAAACTACATATTCTTTTTGGCCACAGACTCACCTTTCCCACTGTGAAGTAAAAAAAAACTAAAACAAAACAAACAATTTCAGCCAAAAGACGCAAACCTGAGAATATTCAGCTCACAAGAACAACATCCAAATTAAACTTTATGTGCTTGAATGAATATACTGGGTTTTCAAAGTTGTTTCACAGGATGCTGCTGAGTTTTCTGCACCAGTGAAAAACTGAAGTGCTAATTTAGAAAATTAGATATTGGCCTCATTTCCTCCTTTTACATACATACATCTGAACATATAGTTCTGGGACCTGATGTTCATACATTTCACAAGTGTCACTCAGCTAAGAATGCCAGGCACTTGGCAGTGACCCATTTGGTTATTTACTGCAGTTCTGCTGACAGACTGATAACCTCTTTTCACCAGCAATTCACTCATTCATCAGGAAAAGAGAAGTCAGACTAGACTCCTTGTTAAGGGCTACCTTGACAGCAAAATGTGACCTGGGACCAGAGGTAGCGTCTCTCTTCCAAACCACATCTCTATTGGTCTGCGGCTGCTGTTCTTCCAGGCTGTGATAAAACAAGAAAACTCATTCACAGTCCTCACTCATGGATTTTGGCACTGTGTTACCTGTCCTATTCTTAACTACTGTAGTTTATACTTGTTGAATTTTACTCTTCCCTTACTCAAAATTATTTTTTCCAGGGTGATGGTAGTA
Source organism: Bambusicola thoracicus (assembly GCA_002909625.1). Classification (NCBI taxonomy): domain Eukaryota; kingdom Metazoa; phylum Chordata; class Aves; order Galliformes; family Phasianidae; genus Bambusicola; species Bambusicola thoracicus. The sequence goes on from PPHD01010525.1 coordinate 9,314, forward strand.
ACAACACTTTCACCAAAGCAACTCTCCAGTCCATTACCCTTCCCCCACTACAACATGATGACGAAGTGAAATTTCTATCTTCTTTTCATTTCTTTTGTCCTCTCAGAAACTCAAAGGGTGTGTATAGGTAAAGTGTTGTGACAAAGCCTGGACTGGGGTCTCCCATGTCCTTATATATGAAAGTTACTGTCATGTATTTCCAGAAATACAGTTATTAAACAGAAAAAAAAAAAATGCAACTATTTTTAGGTTAAAAGAGAATGTCTGAGAATTAAGAGGGAGTGCTTTAAAAGGGTAGATGTGGCACTGAAGGACATCGTCAGTGGGCATGGTGGTGAAGGACTGATGGTTGGACTTGATGATCTTGGTCATCTTTTCCAACATTACCGATTCCGTGATTCTATGAAGAGATGTTCTTTTACTAGTAGCCTTCAGCACTGTTTATCTGAAAGGGCTAACACTAAGACTGGGGGCTGATTGAGGCTGCAGCCTCCAGAGGTCATAACAGACACATTTGTCTATACATAATTGCCACTGTAAATATCTACAGCCCCTTCTCTGGGCTTCTTTTGTGCAGTAAAAGCTGTTAAATATTTAACCAAGGCTAAGGTGTATGAAACACAGACTTGGGAACATCAGTTACACTGCTCAGGATGCAGCCTGTCAGTCATAAAAGGTGGAGTATTAAATTTTTATGCCATTTTATTCTTTTTTATTGATTTTGAATATTCTTGTTTTGAAGTTCAGATCCCCTGGAGTGTGCTGGTTGCATACTTCTGAGCACTAGACCTATTTTTATTGACAGCTTGGGTGTACACCACAATAGAACAGTATAGCAGCAGATAACTAAGAAGGGTACATGGTTGGCTAAATTCTGCCATTGTCGAGTTGCCAATCAAAATTCACATTATTATGCAAAAAAAGGCTGTTGTATTCACAGTGATGGAGCTTTACTGTCAGTCTAAAGTATTATACATAGACACAGCCTCAGACCAAGGTCTAAAAATGGCTTGACTGACAACTGTACTCTGGTGAGAGCAGAATTCTCCCCTCCCAGTATTAATTACATGTCTCTTGTAAATACATATATTTAAAAATATTAACTTAGGGACAGCTGTGTTTAACTATGATTTTCTTCCTAATCTTCCAGAGAGTTCCTTAATATTTGTGCAAGACTTTGAAGAACTGCATGACATGATAAGTATTATTGTTAAGCTGTCTGCTTCTCTCATGAAAATTACAGCATAGCTAAAAAAAGCAAAAGAGTTTCCAATACAACTCAGGACTGTTAGATGCTAAAAAATTTCAGAAAGCAAAATGCTTTTTCAACCAGAAACTTTTCCTGTTGCCTTCAAGTTGAGGGTTTGGAAAGGAAAATATAGTCCTTTTTTTTTCATTTGACACTACTTTTCAACTTATCCTTTGACTCTTTTCTCCTAGAAGCACTTCCTCTCTTCTCTCACTGACTCAAAACAAGTTGCTTTCCCAGCCATGATGAACTGACTCTGAAAGTCTCCGTATGTACTGAAAATTTAAGGACAGTTTTGGCAGAAGATCAATGAGATAAAAACCATTCTAGAATATACTTAATCTTAAAAAGAGAAGAATTTCTTCTAATCCCGTATAGCTTATTTATTTATGTATTAGCCAATGATATATATCTGAAGATAAGTTTAGATAGGGTTGCTTATAAGGTTGTAGGAATTTTCTATGTTCCACAAAGCTGGAAATTAAATACTCATGATAATTTGTACACGGAAGGCCAGCTACATTTTATAAGAACTTTCACAAAAAAAAAAAAAATTCTATAACTTTTTTCAAGTGATTCTTTTCATGAGTTATTTGCCTTGGTTTTTTTTCTATATTTCATTTTTAACAATTTCCAGATGGATCCCAGTTATGATAATATCTGTATGGTGCTTAGGCATTTTGTATATCTTCTTTCAAAACAGGCAGATGGAGTTTATCTGAATTCTGTAGAGATGTGCCTAGTAAACAAGTGGGAATGAACCCGGGTGTGTTAAGCTTGCTTCACTTTCATTGCTCCACTGCAAGAAAATACCAAAGCTTTCCAAGGTGTACTTTAATCACTAACTGATGAATACATCCAACCCATTGAGGTGTATCATAGCAGTGCAGACACAGGAGGAGAGGCTATTCTGTAGAGGCTGCCTTGCAGAGAGGCTAAATACAAAATAATCAATTAATAACTAGACAAGAAAGGATAAGGAACTCAAGGAAGGATGATCAATAAACGATCTGGATTAGCCAAATTAACCACGTGCTCCACTCACAGATTCTGGATTTTGTTAGCATTTTTGATGTGTAAAGATACTGCATGTGGTCAAAATATTTTGCTCCCTACCAACCTAAGAGCATAAAGTAGCTACCAGCTGGAGAAGCTGAAAAGTCATGTGTCCAAAAAGGCTGTACTTGGATCAAATATGAATATGCAGGGCACCTAGGCTTACAACCACAGCCTCCTGCTGTGTCTTGGTTTCTCTATGTCTTTAGCAAAATACCATCAAGAACTCCTATGGAGCCATTGGGCTGGGTAGTGTCAGAGGATTTTCTCAGAGAGATAATGCCTGAAGCTTGTCTCATGTTGACTACACAGGAGGAGATGATCCCTGTAGTTATACTAAGCACCTAGTCTCTCTCCAGATATGGAACAGCAGCTGAAGATACACTGAGATCTGCATCTACAAGGGCAATTTATGTCATATCACAACTGTGGTTCTTTGATTATGGTAGTTATCTATAAGCATCTGAGTTTCCCTTTTCTTAGTGTTGTAGCAATATGATCTGGGTATAGTAGCACAAGAAAGTGAAACATTTAAGATGAAAGAATAGGATAGCAGGAAGAAGAAGTAAATTGAAACTATCTTGTGTGAGAGAGCAAAGTGATATAGGATCATAGAATTGCTTGAGTTGGAAAGGACTTTGAAGGCCATCTATCCCAAGTTCCCTGCAATTAACAGGGACATCTACAGCTAGATCAAATGCATTAGGATGCTAAGAACAAGGGGAAATTTGCAGGCTTTTAGGTATTGAATGATCAAAGGTAGCAATAACAAGTATGAATGTTGTTGAAGAGTTGAAAAATACTGAGCCATAGGACAGGAGAGAAGCGATGATTAGAGGGCTGAAATAAACCACTGTATCTAACAGCTTGACAAGTTAAAATCAACAGCACACACTTTGTTAAGCAGCCAGTAAATTACAGCTGGGCTTTGCAGAGCTGACTGGTGCTAACCTCTTACCTAAAATTCATGACTTTTTGGTCACCCATTTTTTTATGCATTAGTCACTGCAGAAGTTTGCAAGCTTCACAATAACTACACACTGAGAAGAATTCTATAGTTTGTGACAAAGTGGGTGGTCTAAGGACGTTACAGGGCTTGAAGTCTGTTACCTTATGATCAGAACCTATTAGTGGGCAGAGCTAGTGACCCAGGTCCTTCACTATAATTTCACACCTCCAAGGTCTGGCTATAGGTCATGGGCTTCCAAGTCACCTGTGAAAACCTTTACCTACACTGAACTGGGGGACTCCTCAAGGTTATCCATCAGCTCCTACTTCTGAGCAGCACCCAACACTCCTTGTTGTGAGACATTGATGGCCTGTTGAAGATTTCAGCAGCAATTTCTGAAGTCAGAAATTTTGCATCCCAGTTCTTACTGCATTCTTTGGCTTGTTCATATTGGGAACTGTGAGATAATGCCTATCCTACCATGCCTCTGCAGAGCACACAGTAGAGCAGGACACAGTTCCAGCCATGGCTCCCACTCAGTGCAGTTATGTATAAATAAGTTGTTATTTCAAGTACCTAAAACCCTTGATGTGATATATAATTACCCTTTATTTAGTGCATAATAAATGTCATAGCCTTTTAATACGACTGCTAGTGCTCTTATGTCAATTTTTGGAGTGTTTTAGGGCACTGAAATTCATTACAGATATGGCTACAGTGACATTTGGTTTAACTAATTTCTCTATTATGTCACAGCTTGAATGAGAAGCAATTAGATATTAAAAAAAAGAGAGAGAGAGAGAGAGAGAGTACGGTGCTCATTTTGTACTTTGGAAGAAACATCAGTTTGCTTATGAAATTGCCTTGGAAGCAAATGCATAAAAGGGAAGTCATTCTCTACTTCTGACTGGTTATCTGGTGAAATGCTGTGTTGTTGTGTTTTTTTTTTTTTTTTCATTTTGCAGAAGATGGAGTTGATAAAGTCATAATGTTGATGGTCATAGGGCCACATTGTTCTGATTTTCAACAGCACCAGATGCAGTGGGATTCCAGTCTTGAGATGAGCTTCCCCTGTGTTTGCTGTTATTCCAATATTGGTTAATAATTATCAGAGAGAAATATTAGGTTCATCTTCTCAGTAAATTTAGTTAACACTTATCCAACAAATTAGTAGTAAATATAAAAGCAATGCTGACTAATCCTAATAGTCCCAAAATCTACAGACCATTTCTTTACCCATGTGTTTTATACACCGTGAATGTTCTGCTAAAGTGAGCTGTCCATGCTAGGCATGTCCTAGGTGTCACAGACACAGGGCTACGCCAGGTACTTAGAACTACAGAGGCTGCTAGTGAAGATAGACTGGTAGATTTCCCATCATAGTTGTTACTCCATCCCATCAGTGATGCAAAGTCAGCCAGCAAAGCAATTGCCAGGCAACAATTACAGTATTTTCCTAGAAAACAAGTCATAGAATCATAGAATAGTTTCAGTTGGGAAGATCCTTCAGAGGTCATCTAGTCCAACTCCACTGCAATGAACAGGGACGTCTACAAGCTTAGCTTCAACCTCTTCTGTCTCTTCAAAAGCTGCAACCAGTAGGTTGGACTCCAGACAATTACTCAATGGCCTGGATGTGCAAAATAAATGAAAAATGAGGTTTACTTAATCAGAGATCTAAGGCATGCAGATGTATCTCTGTATGGCAGTCACAGAGCTCTCAGGGGATGCTTAGATGCTTGTCCCAGCACATGTTTTACACTTCACACAGTGACTTCTTAGAACATTTAATTTTAGACATTTAGACATTTAAAACACTACTATCTCTTTCCTTGCCATAGGTTGGCAGGTATCTGCTCCCCAGTGAGTTATTTGACAGCAAAAATTATCAGGTAGATTCAAGTATAAAAGTTTTAAATTGTAGCGATAAATGGCAAACGCTGCTTGGATGGGAAGTAATTAAGATTGTAATGATACATTTAGCTCAGGAGGTGGGGAAAACAGAAATAACACCTAGTATTTTCAGTCATTAAGCACAGAAGTATTTTGCCAATTAAAATCTTACAGTGAGGAGGAAAGCACAAAGTACTTGCATGATGATGACTCATTTCTTGCTTAGACAAAACTGCTAATGAAGAATTTTGCATGCCTTCACAACAAGGTTTCTTTTCACCTGAGGCCCATGTAATAACATCAGATTTGGCCTACACCGAGTTGAAATATCCTGGGGAGATAAATAATAAGCTAAATTTCAGACCCTTTCAAAACCTGCCTCTTTCTGGCCACAACCATTTCAGCTGTAACTGTTAAGTTACACCATAGCAAAATCTGGGTGTTTTGATGGATATTTTAAGGTGCTATGTGGGGAAGTTATGGCCTGGTTCAGGCTATACTATCAAACCTGTGTGATAAACAGGGCTTGTTTGATGCTACTGCTAACTTAAGCATTACAAAAAATAAAATAAAATAAAATAAAATAAAAATTGCAGCATAAAATCTTTGCAGTAGATATAGAATGAGTGTATGTCATGTGGAGGTAGGTTGCAGTACACCAAGGAGCAACAATGCGAAACTCAACTTGACCCAAGTCTGGTTTAATTTCCAGTGCTCTCATTGTTCTTACAAGTTTGTTTGTTTGATTAATTTTCTTTTTTTCTTTTCTTTTTTAAATTTTCTTACAAAGGAGAACATTTTCCTGCCTTAAAGCTACCTATTTCAAACCCACTGTTATTTTTGAGGACTAAGAACAAGGATTACCTTCACAGTTCATTTTTCTCCCCTTCTTAGGATGAAATTTATATGGAGATCCTACAGTAAAGCAACAGTGGAAGAGAGAAATACAGTGACATGCATTTTAGATTACTATTTAATAAAGAACTTTTTATCTAGCTTTATGCTGCCTTCCTAAATGCAAATTAATCAGATGTGTCGTTATCGAGTTAGCATTGTTATTCACTGCTTTGTTGCACAGGCAACATGTTTTTCCGTGTTTTTTGACCAGCCATTTGTATTCCATTTGGATCTTCACATAGGGATCTTCACTCAGATCTTACATTCACCTTAGTCATGGTCCCACTTGCCCAATCCCATCATTGTTACTCATTTTCTTCAAATGCAGGCAGATTACCTCCCAAATACCTGCGCAATGTGACCACTTCTGCAACTGCAGGAATGTTTCCCACTGGATGTTCACAAGTCAAAACCTCTAAGTGCCCAACGACATTTTCCAAATATGTCATCTGTTGGCATTACAATCTCACAGCCAAAGGCTACAAAAAACTATTATAATTCCAAATAACTTATTTCAGTTCTCTGTCCATCACTGAAGCCCAAAAGACTAAATACAATGTAAGTGTTCTACTACTTCTTAATGTGGGTACCCATAGCTGAAGAAGATGTCTAGGTGTGGAGGTTAGAGTCGTAGAATCACCAAGGTTGGAAAAGACCCACAGAATCACGCAGTCCAACCATCCACCCATCACCAATAGTTCTCATTAAACCATGCCCCTCAACACGACGTCCAAACGTTCCTTGAACTCCTCCAGGATTGGTGACTCCACCACCTCCCTGGGGAGCCCATTCCAGTGCCTGACCACCCTTTCAGAGAAGTAGTATTTCCTAACGTCCAGCCTGAACCTTCCCTGGTGCAGCTTGAAGCTATTCCCTCTAGTCCTATCACTAGTCACACAAGAGAAGAGGTTTTGCAGTATTTAAGCAGAATAAATAAAACATTTTGCTCTCCTTCACAACACGAAGCTTCAGAGAATTAATCAACTGCCTTCTATTTATTCCAAAAGAAATATACGAGAAAAACAAATGTTTTATTTTTATCCCCATCTGCGTCTTTAAAATGTTGAGATAAAATAATCATAAAATACATAGTAATCAACAGATAATCAGATTTTTGAGATGCTATGGCAATCTAAATGTTACATAAACTTCAGCTAAGCCTCCAAACGTAGCTCTTTAAGTACTATGGAAATACAATTTTTAACTTAGTGTAATACAAAAAGGCTTTTACCCTAACAAATATATGATCTAAATTCAAAAGCTAAGCAGAGATTATTAGCTACTAAAGCCACCCTAATGTGCATGTATATTGGTAGCTAGTATGAGTCACCCAAATACAAGAATTTGGGCAGAGATTTCTTTCAAAATATCTCTGTTTTGAAGAAAAAAAATATATATATATATATAGCTAAATATAGATTAGCATGTTTCTGCAATAAAAAATGCATTATCTACTAAAATAGCTAATGACAAAACATTATATTCAGATGCTGTAGAGATCACAGAGCAAAGGATATAACTGATTCTTCTTTGAGCTACAGGATTTAAAATTTCCTTATTTAAACAAAATAATCAATAGAGGATGGCCTCTCCGCTATATGTGTATCATACCAATTTTTTTATCAATTTGGTTTAAGTAACTGTGCACCAATAGGCCAGAAATAGAGCTATCACCTTCTTATTTCAGAGAAACAACCATATAGTAGTAATCCGTAGCTTCCAGCTGTACAGGAAAACTAATTTTATAAGATACTAATTAGCAGTACAAGTTTATTAGTTTAGGGCAGGGCTTTTTTTTCCCCTTAATTTTTTTTCCCCCTATTGTTGATCATTACTTCAGAACATATAATATGCTTTTCAGAGCATATATTTCTCTGCAGTATAAATGTCACATATCTTTAGAAGAGCATTTGGAAGAAACAAATGAAGGTCCCTGCATCCAGCTAGCCAACATCTACTGTTATGAGAAAACCAAGATGAGATAACAGGGTCACTGCATTGCAGGAGAATTTGTGATCATGGACTCTGATCAAGGACAAATCGGTTCTGCTGGGACAGAAAGAGAGAACATAATGAATTTTTTCTCCAACAGCCACACCCACTTTGTTGTTCTGGTCCTCCAAATAGTGAGAGACCTGAGGGGGCATCAAGAGCCAAGAATTAACATTGGCCTTTGTTGTCCCACCGTTTCCCATTGTAATTTCCCTATATGATCTTAACTGCACTCTATTTTCAGAGGATTTTAGTGATCTAAGATCAATGCCAACTAAAACACTTCTGACAGTTAAAAAATGAAGAAGTATTTGGAGATAAAACTAGAGGGAATGGCCTCAAGTTGCACCAAGGGAGGCTCAGGTTGGATATCTGGAGAAATATGTCCTCTGAAACAGTGGTCGGGCTCTGGCACAGCTGTCCAGGGAGGTGAGGGAGTTCCGGAACCGTGGAGTTGTAGCACTGAGGGACGTGGTTCAGTGGGGAAATATTGGTGGTAGGTGGATGGTTGCAATAGATGACTTAGAGGGCTTTTCCAACCTTGCTGATTCTGTGATTCCATGATTCTATGATTTATTAGCCTCTATGGTCCTTCCCAAGGAACTTCCAGCTTCTGTAGCAATTGAAACTAAAGGAAAAAAAAAAAAGAAAAAAAATAAAGAAAGATCTTTACATCTATTAAATGCTTCCACTGGAGATTTTTGTCATCTATAAGGCTATCAGCTTAAGAAGTCAGATTTTCACTCCATGTTTCATGTTGTTAAAAATGCTATTTGTCCCTTCCTGTTTCTATCTGCAGAAATAACTGCTTGTACAAGTTTGTTAATACATTTAATTGTCTTTGTCGTGCCAAGTGGAGCATAAAATCTGTGTGGGGTAGAATTCATAGCTACCAAAACAGCTCTCTGGAAAAGCTTTCTGTGCTATTTTATGGTACGTGTCTTCTCTCAAAATGTCACTTGGCTTTATGAGAATCTTGGATTGTAACTTTCCAAGGTAATGAAGAAGACATGAGTCATGGCTATATTGTTCTATTCTTTCATTCTTTTTTTCTTCTTCTTTTCATCTTATGCACAGATCTGAAATATGATGGGGTGTTTTTTTTTTGTTTTTTTTTTTTTTTTTTGTTGTTGTTGTTGTTTTAAAAGCTTTATTTAATCCAAGAGTGATCTGGGTGGTAAATCAATGCTAATCAGCTAATATACTTGGGAAACTGTAAGCACTGTCCCATTTGGCACAATAGTTTTTAAACTTATGAGTTAATCCAGTTAATTAATTACTATAAACCTCTCAGCTCATCAGAACAGGATACTATAAGCTTTTTTTTTTTTCCTTCTTTTACAATGCATCTAAAATATTTCCCATTTCATAATATAGATGCAAGAGACATGCTGTCCTTCCAATTCTTAACTAGTAACTACGAAAGACAATTCCAAACAAGTATCAAGAGATTGGATTGAGCCACAAGAATAAGTTACTACAAGGTAATTATGATTTTCTCACCTGTTATTTATCTTGCAATAACTGTTCTTAGACATAGTTTTATCCCAAAACAAGAATGGCATATGGGGTATATGTTACCATGTTTTACAAGAGTAGAACAATTTCAACTGGTATTAGCCTAAGCAATAGAAAATGTGCAAAAGGAGATAAGAAGTTCTAAATCCACACCCTATAGAGCTTGCTTTGTGGAAAAAATTATTCTGAATAACACAAGTCTGAGTCTAATCCTGCCTGCATTCTGGGAAAGCACCTCCACAAGACCCTTCAGAAGGCTTCAAAATCACATCCAAACATAACTTTTCTAAACCCAGGCCACTTATGTTTCTATAAGCAAAAGCCTAAAAGCTTCTTGGCTTAAGTAAACAAGTTTGAATTGTATGATCACCAGAGGTTATACACTGCTTTGTTGCAGGAGGATGCAGATCCTTGAGCTCTTTCCCAGATTTGAAGGGTGCACAGAAATGAATAATGTTTCCAGTGCAACCAATGGATTTGTATCTTTTCTCATTTATTCAATGCGGTTAACTTCTCTGGGCTTCTGCAGCAGAAAACAGTTAAGAATTTGGGGTCTGGAGGCAAAAAACAAAAATGATTGCCACTAAATCTCCAAATTGCCAAGGAATGGCTATATTATGTCCACTTAACTCTGAGTTATAATAGATAACAAAGACCAGGAACTGACAGAAAAAAGAAAAAAAAAAAAAAAAAAAAAAA
>PPHD01010526.1:0-19565 GCA_002909625.1 Bambusicola thoracicus
GGATACTAATTAAAATTACTGTATTTATTTCTCTCTGAGGAAAAGTATCAGTGCAATCTAGCAGTATATCTGAGGGCTACAGATCTTGGAATTCACATTCACAATAACAACTATTTTGTGCTAAAGATTACAGGAGACTACTTTGCTAGAAGCATCATCTTTCATGTCTGTTCAGTTGTATGAAGGCAAAGCCTAAGGCAGTTAGATAATGCATATCAATATTAATAGTGACAAAACTTTTAAAATATTCAGGGAGTGAGTATTCACCTCTTCTGTGTTCATCTGGAAACAAATGATGATATCCCCCACGACTGTGGGATATAAAACCAGATGGAGCAGCATCTCTGCTTTTCTGTGGAAGAGATCTCGGAAACTGGAAACCATTGTCATCAGACAGCCAAGCCAGCAGTGCGATGTGTGCAGGGAGGTGCTCAAAATGAAGTCCATCTCTTATTCCTCTTCTCACATTATCTGTAACTCTGAGAGTTAACGTAAAACTCCATTTTCTGTGTCTCTGGAAAGAATGTGTACTTTTCTTCTACTTTTCACTAAAACTATGGTTAGTCTTTATTTCAGGTTTGCCGTCTGTTTAGTCTATGCCAATAATTGAAGAGTATATTCTCTCTATCCTTACGCTAATTCTTTTCCAAAGTGAGAGTGACGTGGTGATGCGTTGCTACCCACCACACCCTTAATATATCAAAGCCATATTTGCATTTAACATTTATGTAGCATTGCCCCTAAACTTGCTGCAAAATCACTGTAGCCATTATGATTATATTCAGCTCCGTCATAACAACCAGTGCAATGCACAGGCTTATTTATAGCGGAAGTATTCAAGAGAAGAAATCTGAGATTTGCTGCAAGTGAGGCAGCTCTGGATTGAGCTCTTGTTGGCTTGCAGCAAACATTTCTTGAACGCAGACTTTGCCACTTGTTAATCAATATGACTCTGATAATTTCTTCTTCTGTAGCATCAAGAGTTGTTATTAGTAAAATGTTCTTTAAGATACAGTGAGAAATTCTCATTGAAAACATAGAAAATTTAAAAGCCAGAAATTGATTTATCGTTTACTTTTTTTTAAAGAGAGCCAGTGCTCTGAATGTTTCTAACTGTATTTTTGTCTGACTATTCCCCAGTATCAAATAGTTAAAATTCTGCAATACTCTAAATCGATTGCTCTAGTTTAATTAGTCCTACTTCCCAAGCTGTACTGATACCATCAGCAATGCCTGCATGTGAAATAAAATGTGAATGAAGCGAAAAGATGCTCTGGCATCAAGCACACTTTACTGGAGTTGATAATGTTATCTGAGTAGGAAAGAAATACTCTTCAGTTCTTGAATGACTAGAAAAATTGCGTGGTCTGTAGCATAAAGAGCATTTAGAATAGTCTCTCTTGCTCTTTAAAGTTTTCATTGAGTTATTTTGTCTAGCAGGTAAGATTGAGTATAAAATAATACAGTTTTCCTTTCCCTTCCTCTTCTCAGTCAGTTTGGAACGATAGCTGCCATTTAGAGCAATATATCAATGTGGCATATTAGCAAAGAAACTTATGTATCTTTGTATGGTATTAACGTGCTTGAATTCCTTTCAAGCTGCACAAAGCAATCAATAGATTTCTTTTTAAAATCATTCAAGTTTTGCAGATATGAGCAAACTGGTTAAAACATTTAAATATTCAGATCTAGTGAGAACTGGGCATTTTGCTATAGCATAGCAAACAGAACGGGCGCTGCAATCATTACAGCAAATAGAACAAAAGCTGCAATCGTAGCTCTGAAATATTTTGTGCAAATCTATTGAGCCTTACTTTTTAATTCACTAATTTGATATTCGCATTCTATTTGATGTCATTCTTTGAGCACCCCCTATTTAAATTAACAGTGCTGACATTGTAACCTAATAGACTCATCTTTCACCCACACTTTAATTTCTCAGAAAGTATTAAAAATGAAACATTTATTATTTATCACAACATTATTCTGCATTTTCTCTGATCAGTAAGCAAAACTCTATGGCAGTAATAAAATTGGGAAGATGACACTTGAGATTTTCATCGTCAGCACTTCCCAAGACTTAATATTTGCATAAATCTTTATTTAAAGCCAAGAAAACTTTTAAATTTAATTTCAACTTTATTCTTATGCCTATCATAAGTATTAAATAGCCTCCTTTACTTTCTGAACAAGCTATTAGAGGCTGCTGTGTATAACCCATAGGCTGAGCTTCAGGACTATCCTAAAAATACGGAATAAACTGTGACTCAGTTGGAATTCCTTCATTCCCATTTACAGTATCTTAACTGATCTGTTTCCTGTTCACTTGAATGGGACAGGTGTTTGACCACGTTATACTGTAAGGATACATGCAGAGTAGGTCTGTGTGTCTCAGAGGGACGACGTATTTGCTATGGATCAAATGCAAATGCAAAATCATACCTGCCCAGCTCTCTTGTGCTCTGTAATCCCACTGTAGTCACAGAGGATACGATATGACAGAGAGCAGATGGTTGTGCTCTGCTGCCATCCTTCCGTCCATCCGTCCGTCAGTCCTTCCTTTCTTCCTTCCTGGGGATGTACTGCCAGAGACAGGTTGTGCGGGGACATTTTCCTGCTGTTCTTTCTGACCATTGCTCTTCAAGCTGGCATTGTTCATCTGGGAGCAAAATCTGTGGTCATTATGAGAGGCAGAAATTTACACTGTCTGCTTCCTTAATTCCATTTTTAATTTGACTTGTTTTTTGTAGTTCAGATGCAGTTTGATCTGGCACACATTCTGTGGTCTACACCTTGAAACTGCATTTGGTTGCCTGCTTCCCTTCCCCGTCCCCCCCCTCCCCAAACTGAACAGATGTTGTTACATTCCCATCTTGGTTAAACTGAGACTTGCTTACAAAGCTCAGCTTAGTTCTTCTCCCAAGCATACAGTTATTAGCAATCAGCAGTGCTTTTTTTTCTTTAGCCTGTTTTTCCTCATAAAGTACCACGTAGTTGCTTTCAAACTTCCTAAGTGTTTTGTTACTGTAATCTAATATTTAACCTCAGAAACTTATAGCTGCTGCAAGGCATGTCACACTTACTCCTCTCGAGGAGAATGGCACAATGCCTTACTTCAGTAATAGTTTTTTGCCTCATTAGAGGAGCAAGGGGAAGTGTCAAAGGATTATATTTCAAGTATTGCATGCTTTTATTAAAGCAGACAGCTAAAATGAATTTAACTCATACAAGAAGGTACAGTTTCACTTGTGGTGGTTTACTCCCCCATCTCAAACTGTCTTCCGTTTCTTAAACAGATAGGCTTTGCCTTTCTGCTTAGGACCAGCACTGGTGACCTCTGTTTTAATCCTGGAGCTTCAAACCTCTTCTTGTGTCTTAGGACAAGGAGAGTTTTTCCTGGGGCAAAACTTTTGCAGCCCTTAACTAGAAATTCCACAATATCTGATGCAGATAACAGTGGACTAATCTTTTAGTATGCCAGGTATTGTAATGGAGAACAAGTTAGATAGTATGAGCCCAGGTTTTTGTAATGGAATACAACAAAATACTGAGGATCGCATTACTCCCAGGAGGCCAGAAATATTACAGCGAAGCAGAGCTCCCAGGGTCATGAAGTGACAGTGTCTGTTTCAATGAGTTGGTTGTTAAGGTTCAAATTATTAATATCTCTTGGCTCTGCATGAGTATTTTCTAGCTTATAAAATGAATGACTTGCTGTGGACTGCTTTACACTAGTACCGTAAACTCTGCTTACACTCGTAGCTGAAAGAGTATCCAGACGAATGTATTTGGTAACTTTGTGACTTGGAGTGAAGTAGTTTTCATACGCTTCAGTCAGCATCCGTAGAATAATGTATTTTTAAATGCAGATAAAGGTACAGTATTGAAACTGTTGAACTTTGAATTTTGTGTTTGTAATCACAAGTGTTCAGTGTATGAGCTGAAAACTGGGGGACTGTCTTATGACATCCTTTCGTTTTAGTGATCCAATCTTAGATACGAGTACTGACAGCCTACCTCTCCTTGAAGATGATACTAGCTTTATCTTGCAGTCCAGAGGTTACACTTTCCTCATCTGGATATCAAAGAGCGTGCTCCCAAATCCACTTTTGTGTACTAAAACTAGTAGACTGCTTTCCATAAATTCCACAAGCATCACTGAGCTTGTTTTGAATTTTCTCTTAATTCAAGAGACCTGAAAAAAAATCCGGTATTGGCTTAATAGTATAAAGATAGTTTGAGATGAATATTATTATGGGAAGGATAAAAACTGTCTTGAATTGAAGTGTTTGCTGTTCCCAGAGAAAGCCCTGTTTCCTGAGAAGTATAATTAATGGCCTTGCTTGGAAAAGGTGGCACACAAGTGGTAGGAGAAGCAGAAGTCATTCTTCATGCATTCATTCCTTTGTGTTGCTTTTGATACTATCGTGGGTGTATTTTCTTAAAAGAAAGGAGTGTAGATGAGAGACTAACTCAAGTGTTTTAAATGCATCCATTGCTGCCACAAAGTGATTATATCCATTGTCACCATTAACCCCACTGACTCAGTCACAGAAGCTGCACTTCTGAAAACACTCAGCATGGAAACACTGACAGCCTCTATAACCAAGTTGATGTGTCACATGCTGCTGCTGCCTTATTGAACAGCTCTGGTACAAATAGCTTCTTTTTAACATGGGTAGAAAATCTAAGTGAAATTTTAATCAAACAAACAAGGCAGTTAAAAATATACTGAAATGCGAGACCTTGCGATATTTTGACTATGTTGGATTTGTCTTTTCTGCATCCCTGTAACTACTCCAATTAGCTTTTGCCCATGTTTTTGCTAAAGGTTTTCTTCTTGCTTAAGTCAGTACAGTTTGCTCGATATTACATGTACTACACTCTTTTTCATTTCTTAAATTCATTGAAATTATTTCTCCAAATGTCAAAGACCTGATATATACTTTGCTTTCAGATACAGCATTAGTTTAAATCAGAATAAGAATACTGCCATATTTACTCTGTCTGTAATCTCTTTTTTATTTGGCTTTCATTGTTTCCTCTTTAAACATCATTTAGATATAATGTTCTCATATAAATAAGTATTGCAACCAACATTTGGGCCTCAAGCACAGGAAAGATGCAGACATGCAGAGGAGGGTCATGAGGATGCTCAGAGGATGGAGCACCTCTGCTGTGGAGACAGGCTGAAGAATCTGGGCTTGTTCAGCCTGGATATGAGAAGGCTCTGGGGAGACCTTACAGCAGCCGTTCAGTACTTAGAGAACTTATAAGAAAGATGGGGATGGACTTTTTACTATGGCTGTAGTGATAGAACAACAGCTAATTGTTTTAAACTTACAGAAGGGAGATTTAGATTGGATATTAAGAACTGGAACTAGATGATCTTTAA
This sequence comes from Bambusicola thoracicus, assembly GCA_002909625.1. Classification (NCBI taxonomy): domain Eukaryota; kingdom Metazoa; phylum Chordata; class Aves; order Galliformes; family Phasianidae; genus Bambusicola; species Bambusicola thoracicus. The sequence goes on from PPHD01010526.1 coordinate 5,396, forward strand.
GATAACTACCAACCCAAGCTGTTCTATGAATAAGGGAAAGGATCTTGCATGTGTATTGCTTTTACTTTTTGAAGAATCTGACTTTATTGTTATGTTGATACATACTTAAACTGACGACTTTCCATGTGTAGTTTATCCCTGTCAGTTATGAGTGCCGTGCAGAATCCTTCTTTTTTGTCAGTTCTCCTAAAGGTTTGGAACAATTATTCAGTTATCTTGTAACAACAAAAAAGCCGTGGATAAGGTATGAATTTAGAGACAGGTACTCTGTGTATCTGCTGAATTATGTAAGTACTGTGATCTGAAAAAGTAGATTCTACATTGCAAATTTTGTTACAAGGGTTGTGTGTTTCTTTTTCTTTTTTTCAATTTTTTCTCCTTTTATTTTCCTGTATCTTAGAATCCCTGATGCTTATACTTGAATATACTTTCATGTTCGTGATATATATGTATTTGTATATATGTATTTTTTTAGAAATGAAAAATGCAAATAAGTCATACATTAAAAACAAATCATAGCAAAGTTATTCAGTAAGCTTGTGCCATTGATCACAGACAATCATCCTACTTACCTTGCATGCTCTTTTTAAAAGCATCAGAATAACATGTATTTTTCTGAAGCAGGGCTGAATAATAGATTCCATCTGGCATGTATTGCTAATGCTCGAATTAAATGGCTTGCTATCATTTATGTACTCCTAAGTACATTTTTGTATCAAGAATTTATTATCCTACGTTAATCAATTTCAGAAAAAATGTTTGTGTTTTTGTTTTTTTTCTTAACTCTCGTTTTAGTTACCATAAAAATAAACTGTTATAGAGGAAAAAAAAAATACTACTGACAATTAAAAATGTACTTATGCTCTCTATTGGTAAACATTTGATTTCTATAACAGAGGAAACAGCTAAATATTAGCAAAATTTGTTATCAAATAATGCAAAAGCAGCGGTCTGAGTGAGTGTTATTATGTTACGCAGAAGTACAGAGCTCAGACTAATCCTAATGTGTCTGATACAAGCACAGGAAATGAACTGACGCTCTTCAGAAGTCAGTTGGAAACAGCATAGTTGAAGATGTCTGATAACTGAGTCTCTAATTTTGCAGTGTGCTAGCAAATAAAAGCTATGAAAAAAGAAAGGCTTTTCAAAAGTTAAGTATTTTCTCTTTTAAATATGTAGGTTTTTTCCTCAGAAACCCATTTTGTGCTGAGCAGTTTCTTTGACACTAGACTCGTGATGCTAAAACAATGTGAGGGCTGCCCTGAAAGTAATGCTTCCTACTTTATGATGTTGGCCGCAGTGTCAGAGGTGGATATTGGTGGGCTGGCAGTAGAGGGTGAACCTTCCCACCAACATCCCATTACATGTTGTTGCTGTGTGACAGATGGCAGCAATGGGGCACTCTGACAGAATGGCGTCTGACATGGAAGTGCAGATGAGGTAAAGATGTGTCAGTGAATTCCTCCACGCAGAGAAAAATGGCACCCATTGACATTCATAGAAGTTTGCTGAACGTTTATGGAGACCAATCAGTAGTGTACAGTACGCACTACAGTTACGGTAGTGTGGGAGCGAGAAACAAATATCATCATGAATTTGTGCTAACAGTTCTCTTCCTGATATTTTCCTTTGCTTAGAGAATGAGGAGATGCAGATGCAGTGAGATATCAGTTTCAGAAATAAGCTTATTTTAAGGAATATATACTTAAAACTGTATATATAAACTAAAAATTAATCTCTTCAGCCTTTACTTAAACCAACATAGAATTGATGCCATTATTTTAGAATATATTATAAAAAAAGAATTGTAATAATTATGGCTACCATAGTGACTGTAGGCTATACTCTTCAGCCCACAGATGTACTCAGTGCAAGGAATAATTATTTTTCCAGTGGCTTTTTTTTAAGGGAGATAAACTTTCTAAATACTAAGCTTCTGTAGATAGTAGAACTTGTCTTGCCCCAGAGCATTTCTGACTACAGTCTCTTTAGAAAAGGGAGATGAAATTGTCAGTTGCCAGATCCACACTCGGTGTTGTTGTATCAAGTGCTCTATTTTCCTTAAACCCTATCGGTAATTTCATAGTGTCACTGTGCAAGTCTTTTTAATTTCCAGTGTAGAAGGATTTGCTGATTGCTGGCAGTTCTTTGATCAAACTTCTTCAAACATCGTAATAATTATAATGCTCTTATTTAATGAGGTGGCACCCCTATAAGGGCTAGGCAAATATTATTTATGGCTCAAGTAATTCAGGTACAGAAGAATTTAAATCATCCTTTAGGACTGAAGGAAGAGCTCCAGTATTTCTGTCTCGGATTTCTTAGAAAGAAATATGAGTGTTTACATCCTATAAGATTTGCTCAGCAGATCTGATGCTGCTCAGAAGCATGGAACTTTTTGTACATAAATATGAGGACAGTGCGTAGATCTTTGCTGTCATAATTTCAATTCTTATTTGAAAATGAACCTCCAAGAGTTACTGCATAGTATTTGTTCATATATTTTCAGTTTGTCACATTTTATACTTTTCTGCCAAAAATTTCTCTACTCAAAAAAAAAAAAAAAAAAAAAAAAGCTTATGCAAAGTTTCTGGATAGAGACAAATGGTTTTTCAAGATCTTGGTTGCATCCAGTAGCTTGTATTGGATAGGAGCAGGAGCTAAAGAAACCAACCACCCTTCCTATAATACGGCCTCTTAACTGAAATACCTATGCTGGCATGTAGCCCTAATAGTGATATAATCATATGGGTAAGGATTGTTTGGCAAGAAAAACCTGACTGTGTTAAAAAGTAGGATAAGCCACATCAGAAAACGGTGTTTATTGATATAATTTGTAAGTCTGGGAAGACTACTATTTGACCAGCGAAGTGCACATTACTCTTTCTTTGGCAGCTTTCACACAAGCATGTCTGAATTAATGTATTGTGTAGCTTTACAGAATTGCTCTTGCAAGCCTTAGTTTCCATATGTGATTGCCACAGTGAATGTGGAGTTAAATTCAAGCTAACACTTAACAGTAGGTTGGAGTATGGAAAAGTGGGCAAGGAAATGCTGCAGGCACAATTAACATTTCGAATGCTGAAGAGAAATAAAACATTCTTAAGATTAGCCAAGTTAATATATTTGTTGGCTTTACATTTTATTCACCCCCAAAACTATCTTTGAGGTTTCACACGAGGAGCCTCTGAAATGATGCTGAGAAACTGTCACAATGGTATCATAACGTTTGATGTAAGAATACTCCAGAGGCACTGTATGCCAAACAGCAGAAAACAAACAAACAAAAAGGATAAAGTCTGCGAGCATCTCTTCCAAAAACATGCAGGCTAATTATGTTAGCCAACTACATAGTGGGGTTGCCCTTACTTTCCTTGGTCTCTGAAAACATTAGCATCCATGAAATTTTATTTTCTAGTTGTCAGTCCTCAGAGTCTCAGTGGATTCTTCCATAGATGATTCATAAGGGCAAAGGTCTTCAAAAATTTCCACATCACACTGCATGACTCTCTGCCTTACAGTCTGCCACTTCTTCCATGCATATTACACCGTGCTTTTTTCCTTTGCACCAGGCAGTTCTCCCATATTACTGTTCTTCATTTCCCTTGTATATTATCCTTATTTTCTCTTTCCATATTTTATCAAACCTTCATGCCTAGAGTTGGATGATGCGTTTCTTTCTTATGTCAGTCTGTCTTTGAATCAGAGGATAACCAAATATGATTAGAATTTATACCAGGGAAAGATTTTGTTTATTTGCAATCGGAGTGACCTGTGGGTAAGAGGGTTTATTGAAAGGTAATGACATTTGCTGCTAGTTCAAAACTGAACAGAGATACAGGGTCAGTCCGTTCAGTGAGAGGGCAAACAATTTCAAATGGATGGAGTAGATTAAGAACATCATACTTGGATACCTGCTTTCCTCATGTAATAGGAAAAAATACAATACTGGAGAAGGTTGGGGGGAGGGAAAGCCGTATGAGCAATATATTCAAAACAGGTTAAGTAAAAACAAATGGAAGTTGAAAATCTTTCAAAAAATATTATGGAGTGCTTTATAACAACCAACTAGATCTACAATTCATTTGTTTTTTTTTTTTTTTTTTTTTTTTTTTGTTTGTTTTTTTTAATGTGCAACAGAATAATACTGAAGATAATCAACAAGAGGAAAAAACTGCAGGTTTTTTTTTTAAGAAACTTTCTTTGAATATGTGCACCATTTTTAAAATATAGCATCCTGAATGGATGCCCAGAATGAATTATTTCTAAAAAATGGTAGAGAAACTTTGCATGCAAATTGCAGCATATCGCTGCTGTTGTTCTTTCACTTTCAATTTCAGTCCCTTTCTTTTGAATGGCATGTCTGCAAGCAGTAGGAAGAAGAACAGGATTTGCCTAGGGACGATCTTACCTTGTGTCCCTTACCCAGGGCAGCTCAGTCTTAGCCATACTGTGAAATGGAAAATTTGAAGGAAAGGACTAAAAAATACTACTAGTAGAATTTTCATTATTTTGGAGATAGTAGACAAGGAAGACCATCTGAGATAGTGTTGAGCCTGTTCTCGTTAATTGGATTTGATTGTATTCCATGTGTTTATAATCAGATGTCATGAGTGAAAGCTAGCTTTAAGATCAAGTGATCTTTCCTCATAAGGTGTATAAGATCTGGGGAAATATATTAAGTCTTCTTTTTAAATGCTTCTTGAGCAAAGCAATTGGTTACTTGAAACAGAAAAATAGCTTCTGTCCTGGTTTGAACTGAAACAGAGCTGATGTTTTGGTTGTTGCTGAGTGATGAGCGTGCAGATCTGTGGCTGGGCCAGGCCACTTGGTGGGGGAGAGCCAGTATAGATTGCCCAAATTAGGTATGGGTTATTCTATGCCATATGACATCCTGTGGAAAGCCACAAAGTTGTGTGGAATTGGCCATGGGTAGCTGCTGCTTGGGAATTAGCTGGGCATCAGTTGGTGAGTGGTGAGACCTCACTTGCTGCAGGGTGTCAGTTGATGGGCAGTTGTTAACTGGGGATCAGTTGGTGGGTGGCAAGTAATTGTGTTGTGGAGATAGATGGATATATAGTTACCGTTGCATTTTTGTTTCCATTTTTTTTGTCTTAGTAAATAGCTGTTATCTCACCCCATTAATTATGTTTTGTTTGCAGTTCCTTCCCTCTCCCACTTGGTGAGGGAGTGAATGAACGGCCACGTGGGGATGCTGGGTTAAACCATGACAGATTCTCAGTAGATAGCAACACAACAAGCGTTTGAGATACTTCAGACAGGGTTTTGGAACTGGTTAAATGTATGTTCCCCCTAAAGCCAAAAATAAAAATAAAGAGAAAAATCTAGAAAGCCTCATTTTGAGTAGCTTCACTAGTTACAAACAAAAAAGTAAACATTTTTTAAAAGTTTCCTTTTCTTTCAACGTAGGCAATATTTTTTCACCAAAATCAAACTCTAGCTAATAAATCACAATCTAGAAATTGAGCATAAAGTCAGTATTACAACTAGTGAAATTATGCAGAATAACCCAGTTTTGTAGTGCACTGTAACTTTATTGGTGAAACTGAATGTGGTTATGATCTTATTAAATCGGTACCAACGATATTCTGAATAATTTACTACTGTGAGGTGATAAGACTGCATTGGCAAAGACTTGGAGGAACTGGTAGAGGCCATTGCTCATTTCAGCTCTACAAAGCTGACCACAAACAAGGGAAGGTGAGCATCACATTATTAAAAAACAAACAAACAAACAAAAAAACCTTACTTTCCATTTGATTCATCAAATTGATAATGGCTCATAGGGGAGACAGTGTACAGAAGGGAAGTCACTCTGAGTGTAGGGTTTCCAACAGGATCAGCACGTAACAAAAAAACACCCATTTGCTTGGAACAGTTGCTAGGCATTTATCTGTACAAGCTTTGTTGGCATTATCATTGTTGTGCACAGGATAGAACGAATCTTAAAAAGCTATTTTAAAAAGTCTTGGTTTCTCTTTGACTGATGAGTTGTCCAAAGATAATAAGCTGGAGAAAGTAACCATATAGTTCTATTGAAACAAAGAGACCACAATCAAAGGAAGGAAAGAAGGAAGGAAGAAAATGCATTTCCAGAAAGAGTTAAGCCATTTTTCTATTTACACGGTTTATTTCACAAGTGTCTGACTCATTGGGCATAACCAGCACAGTTAAATTACAAAATTACTATTTGGTTCTTTATTATTGACTACAATTCAAAGCTGCTTCAAGCCTTCCAAATTTAATCCCCCCAGTTCTCTGCCAAGAACATTACCTTTTATTTTCAGCATTAAACTGTATAAGATACCCCTAAGGCTACATGTGAGCTCACCCTCCATGATAGGAGCTAACAGAGTGTATCAATTGTTCATGATTTCCTATTCTCCTGTAAATTGGGAGAGGCGGGAGGAGCAGTGGGATGCGAATTTTGTATTGTCAGCAGTTCTGCAGGCTCTGGCTCAGGCAGTGCATGTCGAGGTAATTAATTCTGGAATGTTTTCAGCTCTTCACTCTGAGTTACCGTTTAGCAACCTGTCAAAACTGAACTAATAAGGCCATTGCATGTATTTTGATATGCTTACTTTAACTGTTGGAATCCTACTTCTCCTTCCCCTTTTGGTTCAAAAGAAGTTGAGAAACTGCCACGAGACAGTTAACATAGAAGAAAAGGCTTTTTCACAAAGATGTGGTACAGCCTTTCAGTGAAGTTTTTGCTCTAGCAAATTAATTTGGTTTAAATTCTCAGAGATTTATGAGTGCATTTGGTGAATTTAATCATCCTTGTGCTCCTCCTTGTATTCCAAAATGGAGAGTTTTCTTAGGAGTTTATTGCATTACACGTGTAGCATGGTTACTTATATCTGTAATTGCTTAATTATAGTGTCTTTTATTTGTCAAAATTAACTCTGAACTTAGGTGTAAATTTAAACAAACAAAATCTCACAGATGTTTTGAAACTCAAATATATTTTGATTGATATGGATTATAAATGTTACAGAATCAGCTTTCATAATGTTGAAAAATCTGTTTAACAGCAGAAGTATTCAAAAGAAAATATTTTGAAATGTATTTATTTTTATTCCTAAACGAACCTACACTCAGGTTCTGCCCCAAATACTTCTTCTATCTTAGTACATATAGGATGTAATGTCTGAAGTTGTCTAGAAGACAAGTATGGACTTCTGCTTTTCAAATGTTCTCAAGTACAGCTTTCCTCTACATTTCTTTCTTGCACTGAGTTTAAGGTAAAGGTACGAGGATACGATTACAGACACACAGTTGCACATATATCAGTGTTTTCTGTCTTATAAACTATAGTCTCTGCAGATAAATAGGGTCTGTGTGAGCAGTATCTCACATACACAATAATACATCTGAAAACTTTCTGGTTGCTCACCAAATGTTGCAGTGATGAAATGTGACCAATTTGTTTTCTAAACTGCTTGTATAAACTTTTCTAAACTTGCATATAGAAAGGCCACTGTCATACATGTAACATGTCAATCTGTCTTTTAAATATAGTATGGTACGTAATATGCATATACTGAGATAAACTATTCCAGTCTACAATTCTGCTGATATGTTTGTTATATATGTACATGGGTGCATATGTATATATCATAAGTACAATTTAACACATGACTTCCTGCGTGATGTGACCCACCACAAACGGAGTAGCCTATAGAAGCATAGAACAGAAAGGAAATAGATACTGAATACGTTGTAAACATGAGCCAAAACTTATATGAAAGATCTTTCTGAGAATGTATTGCCAACATAAACCATGTTGATCCAAATTTAGAGTCTAGCAGAACCCTTTCCTTAGGGGATTATTATCTTTGTTCTCCCTTTTATGATGCAGTCTTTTTCATGAGAAACAGAATGAAGCCATTTCTTTGTTCTCTAAATGACTTTCTGTTCTAATGCTTAAGCCAGAAAACTTTCTTACACATTTTTTTTTTCTGTAGGCCTTAATCCAGTTCTGTTTATGTACGCCTTGCAGTGTTTCTCCCTCCTCTTTTCTCTTCAGCTTTTCTACTATTTCTTTTTCCCTTCTACGTAGTTAAACAAGCCTAAAACTGACCCCATCCCAGATTCTAAGGCTGTGCTTTAGAGTAGTTTATCAGCTTTAAGATATATTAATTTAATGTGCAGATATAAAGTCAAAATGGCTGAAATCATTTGGCTTCATTTTGCTTGTCATATATGTTCCAGCAATCTATATGTATAAAACAAATATTGCAGAAGGGCATTATAATTCTATTTGGAAAGAGCTGAACTTTTCTAATCTAAAGATAATCTAATCCATCATTTTTCTATAAAGCTTAGTTCAATACTTAATTATTCATACTGGTATATTTTTATCTGGTTTACACATTCTTTCTGTGATTTAGTTAATTGCATGTGAGCAAGGCTATTAAAGGAAATAAACTTTTGAATAGTTATTCTGAGAGTTTAGCTGAAGAAATGAGGTTACACCAGGGATCGAATCCAGCTTAAAAAAAAATCTTTATTACAATCAGTGATGGAGAAAAAGGAGAAGAATCCAATTTGACTTTCAAATCCCAGGTTGAGATTGAGCTGGAAGTTTGAGCGAGCAACTTTTAACGTGTAAACAAAGCATGTTTGATAAGGAAATATTTGAGAGAAAATAAATGATACCCCAGGATACCGGTTTTACAGAACCGTTTCTTGAGTTGAACCGAGTTATGATAACATCTGGTGTGAAATAATTTTATGGGATATGAATAATTTTAAATGCACGTTTAGTAAGAGGATTCTTCTACTTCTATCAGTTTTCAGTAATATTTGGAGGTGGCCAGCAGGATTTTGCAATTTCAGATAAGCTTTCCTACTTTAAACATCTTCTAAGCTAAGCAGAGTAAGCAGCTTGTAGTTCAGAATTTAGAATTATATTTAAGTATTGCTATTCAGAAAATCATACAGCTCTAACTCTGTATTTATATCCCTGTAAGATAAATAAAAGTTAAGAATGTGTTTGAGATTTTTACTAACAAAAGTACTCTACTCAATTGGCTTCTTTACCTGGCTGAAGCCCTTCAGGCCTTGAAGTGCTCATTAGCTGCCTATTGATTCTCTTAAAAGACTGCAGTCTTCTGAGCTTATCCAAACAATGACAAAATCACACCTGACAGTTCCCCGCTCTGTCTTATCAGAGCTGGCTGCCTGTGCTATTGACAGAGCTGTTATTTGAAGAGAAATAAAGTAAATGCTAAGCTTGCATTTCTGGGCTGTGATAGGGTTAAAAGTCACCTTTGTCACGAGAACAGCTTTATTCAGCTTCGTTCATCTAATTGCATTGTGGCTACGGATCAAAGGTGTCAGAGGTTCTTCTACAAACCTTTTGTATGTTGGTGTGTTTCTTTTTATGAACCGTACCTTGATAATGTTTGCGTAAAATTAGTATCCTAAGGACAGTATGCCAGTGAGCCTATGTCTTCTATTCTCAGCTTTCCTAATTCTTAAGCAAAGACTAGTTACATTATTTGGAGTGTTTCAGATTGGCAGGTTTTGGAAGATAGGTTTACGTTATAGGGAGCAGTCATCACTCAAGCATTTTTAGATGGTGAGGGCACTTTTAGGTGATGGCATTAAAAACTCTAACAAAAACGTTGTTTAAATTTATTCTTTATCTTCCTGGAGTAAGTGGGGGACAAATTAAGGTAAGACAGGAATGTGTTAAGATGCCAGTGAGCTCCGATTTGCTATTCCATCACTTTCCTGAGTTCTTGGATTAAGATCCTCCATGGCATTGACAATATGCAGGTGTGAGATCAGATTCAACTCAAATACTTACACTCAGTTGAATAAGACACTGTCATGCTTCATTCATTTATTTATTTATGTACGATAAAGCATCGTTAAAGCATTTCTGGAAAAATTAGCAAACAAAATGACAAAAATAAGTTTATCAAGGAATTAGTTCCTTGACTAGAATCACACTTTGTTTCATCTCCTTGAACTGTTTTTCTGACCCCTAGGAATAATTTATTTATTGTAGTAATTCCATATTTGCTTATTATAGTCATTCTGTATATAAATATCAACTTCTGGCTCAGAGGCTTTGAAAACAGTCAAATAATATTCCTGGTAATTCACATTTAGAAATTGTGTTTCAAGCTGTGAGCACAGCACTAACCTCTGTTTTATCAGCATGAGAAAACCTCTTATCACATCAGATCAGAGCTTATCTCATGCTAACAGATGGGGAAATCCTTGCCACACTTCTGTGTCAGGAATTCACTAGCGTATTATTATGTACTCAAAAAAAAAATCTTCAAATATTAGGGGGGAGGATTATTTTTGTTACTGATTTCACAGGGTGAGAGTTAGTTTTTTGTGTTAGGACAGCTGCTTTCATTGTGCTCTTACAGTGAACAAGTGGATTTGTGCACAGAATCTCAGAAACAGATTATATTTTTTTCCCCCACGAGTGTTAGAGCAAAATTATCAAGTTCAGTTCTTCCAGTGCTAGCTTGTTGTTTGTTTCTTTGAGTAAAAAGAAAGTGTTTTTTGGGATAAGCAGATCAGTTCCTATGTTTACTGAAGATACTCCACTTGGCATTTTGTTCTATGTAATGCTTCATGGAGCGCTTCCAGTTAGGATCTACATGTTTCTTTTACTGTTGTTAGCTTTATAACTCTTCTGTTCTATGAAAAGTCAATATTGGCACATCAGACAATTGAGCAGGTCTAACAGCATATTTTTTTTACGATGCAAGTATTGGGTTCTTAACTTGCAGACTGTGGGGGAGTGACCGTTGTTGGAGGCCATACCCCACCCAGCAGCTCTCTCATTTACCTCCTCAGCAGGGCAGGAAGAGAAAACAAGAGGAAAGAGAATATTTCATATTGTCACCTTGATTGTTCATGCTTGGAGTCTCAGAATGTTTAGGTGAGAGTGTGAAAAGAAGTTTGTGAGAGCAAGTATACTGATCTGGCTTTGGAGGACTACCACTTATTCATCACTGTGCCTCCAAGGATTTATGATCGATGAGCTTCCTTTCAGTTAATCTTCTGAATGCTTATTAGGGAAAGTTAATAGAGTCAGTGGAAAATGTAGGCCTTGATCAAAAATTTGAAACACTGAAATTAAACTTATGAAGTTTTATGAATATACACGTAGCTGACACTAACCCCTATTTTTTCTGAATGTTACCCAGTTCAGAGAGGGGTGAGAACAGGTCCAACTACCGTCTCTCAACTTTACAGCTTAGGTTAATTGCATTGTTCTTCTAGAGGGGCTATAATTGCTAGCTTGGGAAAGCTGCACAGATTCTTTAAAATGCGTATTTGTTAAATGACCTTTTTATGTATTAATAGTAACTGCATAATCTAATAGCTTGTATAATCAAATAGTGTTCATTATAGCCCTTTATTATTGTTGTTGTTCATGTTATTATAGTCTTTATTCAGAGTTATCTTGTGGTATTTCACTGTGTTTTGGGACAGTGGGGGCAAAATTGCAATATGAAGAACTGACTTGTGAAATTACTCCAGCTATATGTGGATTAGAAGTGGATACACTTCTGATGGTTCAGTAGATGAAAGATATAAAAATAAAAAGCTTGTACAGTGTTTTGTATGCAATTTATGTATTTTAGCAGTGAGCATAACTGTGTTCTTTTCATAGAGTTGGGATCTTTTGCATCATTTTATCTTAGAGACTTATAAGCATTTATATACCTTAACATTATTTTGGGGTTTTCCTTATAGATATTTAATTTTCTAGGAAAGTAATCTGCGCGTTATTCAAGTCCAACGTTTTCCCATAGCATGGCAACAAGTAGGGAACTACAATGTAGTTGGAACCAAGGCTCATATTAAGAAATTGCTGCTAATTTCAGTTGTGACTTTCCTGCATTCGTTGTTCAGGATGGAATTCCTTCACAGGTAAATCATATTCCTTTTTTTTTTTTTTTTTTTTGAGAGAGAGAGAGAAGGAGAAAATATCTTCAGAAGGAATTAAACGTATTCCAGTCTCATCATTATAGAAACTCAAATGAAAGTAGAATAACTGCAAACTGTTTTTGCACACAAGGCTCTATGTTTATCATCCTCCTTATCATCCTTTATTATAGCACTTGTTCAAAATTTAATTTGAAATCAAACATCTTCCATTTTATGAAGTATCCCCTTGTCTGGTTATATGTTTAGAATCTCTGAAATGTATGGCTCTGGGTGGATTCTGTGGTGAAAATGAATTGCTCTTGATTCATCCACTACACATTTATATAATGTGAAACAATGAACTTTGTCAGCTCTGACAGTCATATTTTTACCTCCGTATAACAATAACAAACCCAATAATTTAGAAATTTAAAAAGAAAGAAAAAGAAATAATGTATTATTGTAGGAGTACTTTTACTGCTAAGTTTAATTATTTGGTTCAGTAATGTTCAATAATTATTTTGACATAGAAAGCCCTCACAATTCTGTCCATTCAAAAGCTAAATGGTTTAATTACCAGTGACTAATTTACAAGGCAACTTCAACATCTCATGACTCCTTGTCTGTCTGAGATTTACAGTCTCTAATAATAAGCCCTGGCTAGGAGATATGAATTAACAACTCATTAAAATGAGAGCGCATATTTGGTATTTTCACTCTCCACCCTCTGTCTCAGTTCTGGCTCACAGCCCTGCCTCCTCACACTTGTTAAGGGAGACAATGTGGTGATTTCAGAACGCTTTTGTCATCTCATGTGGAAATGTTGTGTTGTACAAGTGTGTCAAGGTTTGGATTTGTTTTCTTCTGTAACGTTCTGGAATAGTTCATACTGTCATGCTGACAAAACTCACCTCTGCTTGACGTGCCTTGGAGGCTGAGGATGCTCCTTCTCCTGCCTGGAATATAAGCCACTTCAAGCATTTTTTGATCCTAGGAAGATGACTGTTTTTTTTTTTCCAATGATCAGACCTGGCTCACAAGTTTTAATGTGTTTTCTTTCTTAAAATAAGATGTTTTTTGGAGATCCAAGATCTACTTTCTAGCTTCAGTTGTAACTATTTTCGTAAGTCTTTTACACTTTAGAAAGGATCTAAAGTCAAAGTTCCGACTGCTTCAAGAGAGGTCGTTTTGTAACTTAAATGGCAATAGCAACTTTGGTATTTGTGCTCTGTTCCACTTCCAGTCTGATTCCTGTGGATTGATCACTGGGTGTGTGGGCAGAGGGATGGCGATGAATGGGCAGCAAGTGTAGGTGGAGGCCGGTAACTAATGGTGTATCTCAGAGGTCAACAGTGGTGCCAGTCATGTTTAATGCCTTCATTCGTTATCTGGATGATGGGCCTGAGTATACCCAGTGGCAAGTTTGCTGATTAAAAAAAAAAACTGGCAGGAGTGACTGTTGAGCCAGAGGTCATGCTGCTACCCAGAGGGACCTGGGCAGGCAGAAGGAGTGAGTGGGACTATGTGAAGGTCAAAGTGCAGTGCAAAGTACTGAACCTGGGGAGGAACATGCTGGGGATACACAGGTGGAAATGAGCCTGGCAGGAAAGGCCTTGGGCGTCCTGGTGGACACCCAGTTGAATGTGAGGCAGCAATGTGTCCTTGCTGCTAAGCTCATTAATGGGGGATGGGGGGGGGTGATCCTTCCCCTCTGCCCAGCACTGGTGTGACCACGCCTGGAGTGCTGCATCCAGTTCTAATTTTCATTTCTAAATGGATAACACTGAAGGGGTGAGAGCTTATTGAAACTAAGTGTGGAATATTAAATATCTGTGGCTATTGGGGCTTTCTCTTCTGACCTGCCTATTCCACCAACACTTGAAAGATGTTCCCATATCCTCTCCAGTATGCATGCATCTATGAACACACGCACACTTTTGCCAAAAAATTGCTCTGTTTCTGTTTTAAATCAAATGGGATGAAAGCTCCTTATTGATTTAAGTAAACATAATTAACTGACAGTCAGTGACCTATACGTTCAAGATCAATATTAATAACACAACAGATAAATGAGTCACTTACAGAACATTAATAAACACCTAAGAGTTTCTAAACACCCTTCTGTAATCAATGCCAGAAAATTCTGACCTCTGCCCAGACCCATGCAATGCTCCCTGTTGCACACAGCAGCTGCTGACCCGTGTCCGCTTCTTACAAACAGAAGTTTGAGAAGAATTGC
>PPHD01010527.1:0-19565 GCA_002909625.1 Bambusicola thoracicus
ATTAGCTGCAATTCCTTCAAAGATTTCAATTTATTATTTATTAATGGGTGATTATATTATGAAAGTGTATTTTATTTGACCTCTTAGTGAAGTAGGTAAATTTAGGCGTGTGGTACAGAGAATACAAGGAGAGTCCCAAAATGTTCATGTTTCATTGTTATTGTTAGAGTAATGGTAGGCAGAAAGATTATTTTTGTATGATGCTTGACCATACTCTTGTAATAAATGCACATATATTTGTAATGAATTCTATGCATAGCTTTCAATATAACCTTTCGGCTGTATCTTCTAGTGTTGTGGGATATTGTTAGGGCTCTACAATAAAACAATGCTATTTAAGTTTTTCTTATCACCTATTACTTATAAAAGTCAAAATAAGTTGTGCATCCTTACGGAAATAGAAGGTATATTTGTCATTATTGTTTGTGCCTTATAGCAAGGCAGAAGTTCTGAAGTCAGCTGCTTCTCTTATGAAGGGAAGAGCATTTATCTTTTTATTTCATGTGATCTTACATTCCCAGAAGAACTGGTTGAAGAGTTTACTCTCCTAGAGGTAAATATGCTGAAGAATAAACTAACCTGTGTGGCCATATTAGCAGTATCTTCTGACACACTATTTCCAGAATTAGTGAGTTTTCTGCTATTAAAATATTCTGTTGGCCTCCGTGAGACCTTTACCAAGATAGATAGTAAAGAACAGACTTTAGACCTGAATGGCAGGCATGTGCTGCAGAAGCTTAGCTGGTCTTATGCCTGCTGGAAGCAAACAGAAGAATGCTGGAAGAACCCAAGGCCCCACTTTTTCCAGAGAACCCTACGGTTGCAAAAATACTTGGACATCTGACTGCTTTTCAGTTGGTGGTTTCAACAAAAGTTAGACACTTAAATATCATCTTAAGGTTAGACGTTAATGATTTTCCTTATATTTATGTCTGTATTGTTGAATGCTTGCTCCCAGTGCGTGAAATCTTCCCAAGAGGCTCTTAAACGAGCAGATGAGAAGGACTATTGAGCCTGTTATTGTATGATAGTAAAGAGACTAATTCCAAATTAAATTTGTTGGATATGTGCATACACTCCAAGGCCATTGAATTCTTGCAGGATTTTTGTTACTGAATACTTTTTATTGGTGGAGGAAATTGTTTGCATGAACTGTATTCTCTTCGTCCATCTTATTTTTAGGACTTTCCAGTTCAATTATGTCCTCACTGGAAGTTGCCTCTTGCAAAGGAAAAATCTGAGTGTGACATAGCAGTAAAGCCACTTAGTGTTTACCCAACATGGACATCAGCTGTGCTCAGAATAGATTAGCAAAACATTCTAATTACAGAAACAGATGGAACATGGCTGACACTTAGTGACCTCTGCAGAATATTGGTTGACACTGACATACAGAAGTAAGGTTACATCTTTCTTGATGTAAATACGCAAGTAGGTCTGCAGCTTCCCACACTGACCCACAATGATGATAAGCAGCTGTTTAACTCTTTGCATTTGCTTTGGAAGATTGTTGCCCTACATTTTCTTAATGTGTTTTATGCTGGCGTAAGTAATGAATGTAATTAGAAGACCTCCTTCAGAGAGTCTTCCTCTTGTTCAATGGATTTATATGAAAGTGTAATTGACATCTTAACCTTGAAAATAAAAGAAAATGGTCCTTTCTGACACTTCATTTAGCTATTGTAGTACTAGCTGAGGGAATCTGACACAGAAACATCGATATAATTAATTAGCACTGATGACATCAATCAACCTCTATCTAACTAATATAATCCAGCGCTGACACTTGTTTCCAAAAAAAACATAAATAATAACGTAGTGCTCTGTATTCAATCACCAAAGAAGCAAGTAGAACTTATAACAAACTTTCTCCTGTACATGGAGGCCAAAAATAAAATGGTGGGGCAGAGAAGCTGATATGTTTGTGGCCTGGTGCCTCAAAAGGCAGACTGAATACAGAGTGTTTTAAAAACAGTAGTCTGAAGTTTGTCTGAATTTTTTTTCCATGAAAAACATTTGCCTGTTACTCTTAGTAAAGAAATTGATTAATTTTTCATTGTTTAGAAAAGCAGGATGGCCTCACGTAATAGCTAAATGGAGACAGGAAAAGTCATATTACGAGTTCATTGTGAGCAACTACCAAAGGTAGAAACAAGCTCCTTGAAGTGTTCTTTATGATACTTGCATTAGAAATGCATAGTTGCATCTGAAAAATGTTGTAGATAATTACTGCACAGTTGGGCAGAAAAAAAAGATTTTACAGGTAAAATAGTTTAGCTTTCAGTTGTTCATATCTTGTCAAGTTTTTTAGGTTTTGGATTCCTTTTGGAAACTTTGTCAAAAAATTTTTGGAATAGTCTTTTCTTTGTTTTTTAACTAGAAAGAAACAGTGTAGTAATATGAATCTTAAAGAGTCTGTAGAGACGTTGTCGAAGCTTCTGATCTTGCTGTCCCCAGTACTTATTTCATAACTCCCTGTGGGTTGAGAAGTCAGGGTGATATCAGTTCTCTTCCGCATATTCAATATAATTACGTGTTATGACTGACTATATTTAATTATCTTGCTTTGTTTTGATCTTCCTCTTGTTTCTCTTTTTCTTCTTCTAGCTCTTCCTGTTTATACCTGTTCCATATTTTTCTCTTTATTGCTAATATTTTGCAGTGACTCTTCATTCTTCAGATCCTTGTTCTCCTGTTTGTGTACTTCATATACAATTGGTCATGCTGTGTACTTTCCTTATCAAGAGTGCTTAAACTGACAACTAATTTGAGTCCAGGGTCTATTGAAGCTAATGAAAGTCTGGATCTAATAACCTATTTTTCTAGGAATTGACTTACATATAATTTGTTTGTATGATTGTTTTCCTTTCTTTCCTTCACTCATACTTGGAATCTAGTTTCCCAACTTCATCAGCTACCTGTTTTCATCCATGTGCTTGAAGGGTAGTGTATGCTTCGAGAATGTGATGATTCTGTCAGCATTTAAGAGAAGAGATAAAACACAGGGATCATATACCGCTGGAGCTAATTAAGCTATGGAGTTCTACATACCCTGCTCAAGTTTTTGTGCTCATAAATAAGCACTTAGAAGTTATACCATCACTTAGCCATTACAATAGCAAAGAAATAGTTTACTAATTTGTAGCAGAATAAAAAAAGGCGGAACATTAACTAGTAGCTGATATAATAAATAAATCATTTATACAAGGTAATATAAACACTTAGCTGTATCCATTTATGCTTTTTTTCTTAAAGCTGAATTGTTTCCCCCTCATTTTCTAATTATGAATGCAGCTTCTATTAAAAAGAAAAAGGTCTCTATCTCCCAACTTTATTTCCTCATTGTTATTCATTGGTCCAAAACAGCTGAGATGGGCATCTCAGTTTATTTAATCAGTAGCTCACTGCAAGGGAGGTTAGGAATCATCTCTATGCATCAGAACTGATATGTAGGAATGCCTGCCAGAAGAGATTAGTAGCTCCATGTCAAAGTGCAAGCAGCAGGGTAGAATGAAACTTGAAGCTGGGTTAAGTAATTGGGTTCTTGTTCAATAAAAGTGCTTGTTTGTGTGTTGTAATGAAAGATCTTTGGTGCAATGGATGTCTGAATCCAAATATCCTCTGGATTTTCTGATGGATAAAGCAATAAGGGTCAAAGGGATTTAATTTAGGACTATTGAAAAACTTTAAAGAGATTAAAGAAATTTGTAAATGTACTTTCCCTTATCAGGGTGGCTGCTGTGACTTGTCTGAACCAGCCTTGAGGTGGGGAGGAGGGACTCAAGGAATTCGGAGGGGTTGGTTTGGGACAGGTGTACTTTCAGGTGCTTCCACTATTCACTTCTGCTTGAGGGAAGATAACATTGGAATGTGTTTTACTTTGTGTTCACTAGTCAGGACTTAGGATTATGAATGCAATTTTTTGGCCAAGTTAAAGTTCAGTAGTGCTAGCAAAATGTTTTTGATAAAATATTTTTCTATTTCTTCTGTGCTTTACAATCAGAATTATTCTAAATTTAGATTACATCATTAGGCCATGATTCTTAAAGCTAAAATACAGTTTTTTGTTTTTTGTTTTTTTTTTTTTGTTGCTGGTCTCATCTGGTGGTTTGTTTTGTTTTTCATGGCAGTTGATTTAGCTGTAGTAGTTTTCTCAGACTGCAAGATTGTATTTTTTGTGAAACCTTAAATTCTCCAGCTTCACTGAATGTGTTAATGTAGAATTAATAAACATAATAAAGGAATGCTGAGGAAATGCTTAGTTAAATTATCTCTACCTTTGAGATAACTCTTGCAATGTTATTTTTGTAGATTTTTTTCTATCAGTACCTGATTGAAAGTACAATATCTAAATTGGAACTAAGTTTTATCTCAAACACAATGGTCTGTAAGAGTTAACTGTCTTTTCCTGTTACTGACTTAGCAAGCGAGGTGAAGATGTTCCACAGTTGGTGTGCTCTACTTTTCTAGCCACAGAATCACAAAAGTTAGATGTAGACTAAAAGTTCCTAGAATCAAAATATTTCTTTTGAAGCAAGATCATTAGGCCCTGGAAAACTTTCTTTGACCTTACATGTATGCATGCATGAGTACATAAGGGGAAAAAAAAATCCTGCATGCTCCAAGGAATCTCAAAAGAATGAAATAGCTCATTTATAGTAATGCTTGTTCTATTCTATGATTTATCTCAGGAGTTCTGAAGTTGCTTACACCTCTTGTCTATGGCATCTCTCTTCTCTTTGTTTTTGGAGATTATGGGATGAATTAGGAACTGTTCCTCGTGGCTTTTGCTACAGTTACCAAAAGGAGAATCCCAAAAATAAATGAACAGAAACCTTGCATGTTTATTTGTTCTCAGTACTCATATAACAAACACTTTGAGAACTTTATTCAAATGAAACAGAAGCACATGACTTGCAATGGACTTCTTGGGAATTGATTGTCTATGGAAGCTAGGATGATGAATCTGAAATGCTCAAAGGAAAACTGTCCTTGTAATGTGGAGTAATTCCAAAAAAGCCTTGCCCTGTGTATATTTTCAGTAAGAATAAGATTTTACTTCTCGTTTAAAAAACAGAAACAGAAGCACTGTTATTTTCATTTTGGAACTGGAGCACATTCTGCAAATGCAGTATCCTGTCCTTGTTGTGGTTGTGTTTTATCAATGCATGTGTATGAGGTCACTGTAATGGGATAGTCAGGAATTTAATCTGATTTGGAATGTAGTTCAATTCTTGAATGTTAGCATTTCCTTCAGATAATGACATCTCTCTCTTCTGATCAGATCTTAAAATCCAAAATCTTGATTGTTCTGAAAACAAACCTTTGTCAAGGGTTGTGTGTTTCAGTTCACATGAAAGCATCACACAAAGCCAGAAGCTGTCAGAATCTTTTCCTTGGCTTGTGAAATTCAGGATGGCTACATAGCTCATTAATTCCATTAATTCCATCTGACATTGAGACTTAGTGCTTCATTTTAGTAAGTGTTTAACTGTTGCCTTTGTCTGCATGTATGAAAGGAGATTTTCAGTATTTATTTCCCCTTATTAATGGGGAACTGAAGATTCAGCTGACAGTTTTAAATCAGGTGCCTGTGCCTATGAATCTTCCAGCTGTAGAGGACAACACAGTTTATGTCCCTGCTGAAGAAGTGACAGAACCCTTCTGTCTCTTGCTGAGGCAATTTTCTCCCAAGCTGGGAGCCAGGAGCATAGGCAGGCTTCTCCAGATAGCTCCTGCCATAGGGAGAGCCTTACTGTGACAGTTGTACTGCAGTGGGTGCTGCCTGTTGAGCTATGTTTGGAGCCGAGGGAAGTAGAGGTTGTCACTTAAATAATCATG
Source organism: Bambusicola thoracicus (assembly GCA_002909625.1). Lineage (NCBI taxonomy): Eukaryota > Metazoa > Chordata > Aves > Galliformes > Phasianidae > Bambusicola > Bambusicola thoracicus. Next base: position 5,842 of record PPHD01010527.1, read on the forward strand.
GGGGAAAAGAAGCGTGATCAGCAACAATCTGGTTACTGGAGCAACCAGTGAGCAATCCACAAGGGATTCCTGACCCCAAAGTAAGAGAAAACTGCTTCACTCAGCTCCCTTGTTATGCTTTTTAATTGGCACCTTGTATCTGCTTCTTTAATATGTAGTATTTACTTTGCAGTAAGTAACCCTGCGGAGTGAACTCTTATTGCTCTGTTTTGACAAAGCAAGTGCTATTTTCTGTCATGGGGAGGTAATACAGGTTAAGACTGGCATATAGGTCATTTGCAGGAAAGTATAGTATCTAGAAGGAGAGGTTTATCTGCATACCTTCAGAAATAAAATTGAACCTATGTTATTGTCAAGTTCTTTCTGATTTACAACACAGTAAAAGCAAACTCTTCTTCTAAACTGACCTTTATATTGCTCTATTAGCCTCAAACTGGAAGAAACATGAATCTTTAAGGACAAATGAAGTCTGTACAGGTAGTAGTGCAGCAGAGAAGATGGCCATGTGCGAGATGTCTCAAAATATCATTAGGAACCACTGTCTGACAAAATGAGCAACTGGGGGAGTAACTCCCTAGAGCATAGGAGTAATTTATTCTTCATTCTCTCTTGAAGTAAAATTTTCAGTGCTCAAAAATGAACTGACTTGCAGCAAGTGCTAAGATTTTAAGCTTTATATAAAGAGGGGAAAAGGGGACAGTTTCATAATTCCAGTTAGGATCAGGATGAATCCTTCAGAAACACTTGTGTACAGTATTTGTCTCATGCTGTTTGTTTTCTCCAACCAACATTTCCTCACTTCCTGCCCCATCCAGAAAAAAATCCAACAAAACAAAGGTGAAACCATCACCTTTCACATTAAAGAAATTTGTCAGTAAATATTCATGACAAATAGCTATTTTACAAGAGAAAATGTAGAAAAAAGTCTTGTGGTGATATATGTTTACCTCTGTCATTCAGTACTGAGCCCAGTATTCCTTTGGCCATTAGAAAAGTGGGAAAGGGAGACTGTGTAACTCATGTAGTTAAAATTTTACTTCTGTGAGGAAGGGATATAAGGAAGAAGAACACAATGAAAAATTCTACTAGCTCAACTTGACGTACGATATAGCATGTGTGCACTTGATAAATGCTGCCTCTTACAACCTATATTTGTGTAAGCATTACACATTTTTAGTGAGATGTATCAGATATTATAACTTTTCTGAACTGTGTTACTTATTAGGAACAATCTTGACATCAGCTCTATCTAATTATTTCAAATGATTAAAAAAAAAAATCAAACATTTTAGTGAAAACAGAACTGAGTTCTGTGTGTTGGTATTTTTTGCAGCTGCTGCTGAGAGTTAGAAAAATGTTCCAGCACACATACACATACACTCTCTCTTATGCATCTTTATGCATTTAGAAGAAAGTTGTTTAAAGGGGAGAAAATTATTAATTTCTCTCATTAACATCATAACTCCTAAGCTTTGGCTTATTTGAACATTACAAAATTACTTGATAACCATAATTTTTGTTGGGTCAGCTAGTGCAAGAAAAGAAACGTATTGCTCAATAGTCATTTTCCAGAGTTAATGATGTTGATTACTGCAGAAACTGCTTGTGAATATTTTGCTTGTAAAATAAAATAAAATGAATTTTTTCTTCAGTCTCATGAAAAGTCAGCTTTCAAAAAACAAATTTATGGTGTAATTCTACATCAATTTCTGCATTCGTACGTCTGTGACACTTTCACGGTGATGAAAGGTCTCCCATGATTTGAGCCCACCCTAACTGGCTATCAATATGCCACCTTACTAATATTGTTTTTGAAGGATTTCACCTACATTTGAGCAGGCTGCTAAAATATGACCCAGCATAAATTCAGTGCAGCTTCATTTTTCTTGAGCTGAAAACTTCACAGGTAGCCAGGTCAGATGTCTCCAGGCCAGCTGTCTTCATTCTGCATTATTTTAGTCTGGCAAACTCTTGTGAAGTTTTTGATGTGCTGAGTTGTTGTTTTATCCTTTCTTGGCAGAATGCATTAAAAATTGGTGATCTGTTTACCAGCCAGCTAAACCTGTATGTTATATTTACAGCCAAATGGACCCCATTAGGTAAAGTAGGTTTACACTTCTAAGGAGGGGCTTTTCTTTTCTTTTCTTTTCTTTTTTTTTTCCCTTAAAACGGAGTTTGTTGAACAGCACTACAGGGATGATGACAATTTACACCAGCTCATGTTCTGAGTGACAATGTGTGCAGGCTGAGATGGTTAATCATGGACTGAGAAAGCTGCCTTTGTGAAGAAACTGATGCTAAGAAAGAATTTTTAGTACCAAAGAAAGCAACCTTTAAAATAATTGATGATCAGCTCAATGGTTATTTTTCAGTGGCAGTTGACTGCCAATCATTTGAAAAATATGGATAGAAAAATGCCAATGAAAGTAGTGTCTTTTTTATACCTTTTTTGCGCATGTATATAAAGCTTCTTTTTCAGCATAAATTCCTACAGTATTATACTCCTTCATACAACTGTTTTATCAGAGGTATAAGCTATTTCAGCTTTCTCAACTTCAATCTCAAATGCTATTAATATTATCAGCTAAGCAATGACTCTAAAATCTATCGTCTACTGTTGGAAATATGGGCGCTTCAGATAGCTATAAGTAATGGTCCTTCCTGGGATTGAAAGTTTCCCCACAAAGTGAACAATTAAATGAGAAATCACTTTTGTTACCTTCCTCTGCAATTGTTGAAAGAACTAAAATCATGTTTTAATAAGTAGGTATCACACAGAGGAGAGTCACCTGCAGTAGGTCTGCAGGCACCATAAATCATTTGTCAGAGATGCAGCTAAGAGACATATGACCATTCATAATTACAGAAGATGTGATAACAAAATGGTAGGGGAGAAGGAAACCTAGCTACTGCCTTCCCCTTCCCCCCACCTTCCAAAATAATAATTTAAAAAAAAACCTTACAATCTGCACCTGAAATAGAACTACTGTTTTCTTTTTTAGCAGAATAAGAGCTTTAATTTTTATTATTAGTTATATGCTTATTAATAGTATTGTTAATTAGGGGGAAACAGTTAACATAATACTTTTCTGAAGTAAACGGTTTATTACTTTACAAATTAAATCTCATCACAATCTTTGTGGAATTAATTGCATTGTGTTGACTGATAGTTGGACTTGATAATCTTAGAGGTCTTTTCCAACCTTAATTGACTTCACTGAAACTCGTGGTTGCTGTTGCTCATGGTTTTAGAGGTTCTTACATGGACTGAAGGGGATGGTCTGGCAGTCATGTACGAGTGGTATCAATTTGTTTCAGGGCCTTTTGTGTGTTGCACGTTGCTCTAAAACCATTGGACCAGGGCCAGAGTGGAGGAGAGGACATGAACATGATTTCTATGCTAAGGACAGTCAAATAAAAGAAACTGAATTGAGAGATATCTGACACCTGAATGCAGCACGTAAGATTTGTTTATGTGTTATTTACAGAAGCATACCATTTACATAACATAATAGCTGAGAGAGGGTGTATTTAGATGATTAACTGTTTTTTCACCAATCATGAGTCTGGAGCTCTGGATAGCATCTGGGAAGCAAGCAAAAGATAAATGAGTATGGTAAAGAGAATTTTTATTTATATGCAGTGTATGAAAAAAATATTGACTGTATTTTCGCTAAAAAAAAAAATGTCTGCAAACTCTTTATTCTATATAGGATAAAACTACTGTAGTTGAGTTATAAGTATTTCTCATTTCATCTGGATAAAAGTCAGAGAAAAGAAAGAAGAAAAAATTTTGGTTTTTATTTCTTAATTTTTCTTTTTTTCTGTTCCTAATGTTTGAACAGATGACATCTGCAAGCTTTACGATAATGATTAGGTAACACATACTGAGTGTGAGCACCAGTGCTCGGGAGGGTGTTGTAGGCCTTCTTTGTTTAGTTGGTTCAGGAGTAAAACTGTCTTGGTTTATGTGATCTGCTCAGCAAAACAAATCTCTGGCTTACTGACAAAATGCTCTCCTTTCATTTAGGTATTGTTTGAAGGAGTTGTTTTACTACACAGTACATTAAGAACTCTCTAAAGCCCCCTAATATTGAACAAAATTCAATGAAAAAGTCTTAAATGCAGCTGGAATCTCAATGCTCTTCTCAGTAGAGGTGTGCCATGAGTCACAGTGCCTCCAGCTCTAAGTTTTAAGACTATGCGCTATGTGTTTCTCGTCAGTGGGGGACCTTTCTGTGTCCATTCATGTTCTTCAGGCATAGCGTTCCATTCCTTTGGTACTCACGTACATTTCGGCTGGATTAGGTGCTTAATTATAGGAAGGAAATTTCAGTGTGAATGTGGCTATCAGCCTTAGATGTCATGATTAGTGTTCTTAATTATTTTTGGTGGAGGAAAAAAAAAAAGTGCTTTTGAAATAACACTTGATTTCTCCCTCTTTTTCTGTAGAAATTCTGGAGAACACCACAGCCATGATATTTTTCAGCTTGTTTTACTTTTCTGTAGTGTTCCATAATCCGTGATTGTAATAACTTATCAATAATTTTTTGTTTAGATTTACTTAAACCACATGAAGAGTGAAATAAATGGGAAACTACAGAATATAAGATGACTTTGTAGAGGTTTCATGTTATATTAGCATAGGTCATTTGACCTAACCACTTTTTCTTCCAAAGACAGATCGCATAGTCAATTTGTATTTTAACCACCTAATTTGGTAGCATGAAAGTGGCCAATTTGTTCTAGTAACAATCCCAATGACAAAGTCAAAGAAAAAAATAATATATTACATATTTGTTCTGCAATCTTGTCTATAACAAAATGGACTTAATATCAAAACCACTTTCAGAGTCAGGGTCCTGTGTGAAGGGTAGTGTAGAACCTGTGGTAGAGGAGAGGAAAACTGAGTTACACTTGGTTCTGGTTTGTTAACTTTCCTCATTTTTAGGGAGGACATGAGACTATGGGAGCAATAGGTGTAACAGAAGGTCCAAGAAACCATAGTGATTTGAGAAGGCTGAGTGACATTGACCCAAATATAATCTTGCTAGTAGTTTGTTGGACGGGAGAAAAAAAATTGATTTTTTTTTAAGCTCCTGCTGTATGATTTCTTAACTCTTGCGGTTTTGCTTTTGCCTATCGATCGCTACTGATGGTTATCTTACAGTCAGCATGAAGTCTATCCCTAACAGTTATCTGCTCAACCCTCAAGTCCACCACATGCTTCCTCCAGTTGACCTCAGTTAACCCTTCTTACTCTGTCAAACATCAAATGCTATCAGAAGTCAACCCTCTCCCTCTGGGACTGTGATTATGGCTTTTATGTACAAGACTTTGGTGTTTACAGAAGCCTTTGCTAGCACTGTTATAGTCCAGACAGTTGGGACACTTTGGATACAGGATGGTATTTATTTGCAATGATAAAGGACTAGCTCCAGGCTTGATCCAGGCAGGTGCACTTCTCACTTCCCATCACATCTGCAGAAGACTGAAGAAAAGATTCTGATCTCGTGGTTTGGTTAATGTGGAATAACTCTTCTGAGCCTAATGCACTAATAACAGTATAAAACCAGTAAAATGTAGATCAAAATCAATTTCTCAAAGTACTAATTTTATAAAGGAAAATCCGTATCTTTTGACAGTTTGAAGATGAGGATATATTGATTGATTTATTTAGCTGTTCTTTAAGGTCAGGAAAATATTTTAACATTCTTACTTGGAATGCAGGTTATAGGTTCCAATTAATAGTAAAAGTAGAAGACAATTGGAACAGATTATTATTGTTATTATTTTTACATTTTTGGTATCTCACATATTGTGCTAAGGATACTATGTTGAGTATACTTCTCTGAATGTTAAACTGTTTTATAGGGGCTGGGGAGACATACATTACACTTCCTTTTATTATGGGGTATCTGAAGTAAATAGTGTCAGACTCTATATCTTGTTAATGTCATCTGGTATTCTGTAGTAGGTATGGAAAATCAATGACAGAAGTAGTAGTGTATAAATACATACAAGAGAGTTCTTGCTAAAGGATTTAGAAAAAGGATGACTGGACAGTGACAGCAGAAAGTGCAAGTGCATGACAATTTAGTCCTTGATGCTTGTCCAGTTAATCCCAGCCCAAGATACAGATCTATTGCCTAAAATTTCTTTTCCTGTTCCAGCCCCTCCTACCCCTGCAGTAGCATATTGAGAGATGGGTACCTTTGCTCTGAGTAAAGCAGATCAAATGTAACTACCTGATTATATTCTTTGCTAAGATAAATCGGGCTTCAGCAGAAAACAGAGATGGTTCTTTAATACTGGATTTTCAAAACAAGATAATGAGTTTGTGTGACTTTCAAAAATCCATAGTTGTCAGAACTGCTGACTGTACTTCAGTTTTCTGTTTGCATGTAATCAAGAATTGCTCTGAAATACTTTTTGTATCCTTATTCATGCTATTGCTCTTGTATGAGAATCAACATAGACAGTCAACCTGGGTATTTGTAATGAGGTTGTATGTATTTGTGCCTTAATGTTCACAATGCGTGAAACAAGTGCATGCTTTTAACTAATATTTAGGAACTCTGTAAGAGTCCTGTTTTCAGTATGAAAACTCTGTGGTGCTGTTTATCTGTACAGCAACTTCAGAGATCTTATGAATGAAAACTGCCTTAAGTTTACTGACTTCCATGGAGAAAGAGGCCTTCACAGTATATTTTTAGTTGTTGGTCACTTGTGATGTAAGAACAGAAATGCAGTGATCAATGCATCAAACACTGCTGTAGGCACACAGGACAATATATTATTCATAAGTATAGGCTTGAAGATGACAGAATTGATACCAATTCCAATAGAGACAAGCCTTAATAACGTCCTCTGGTCATATACAAGTGATATTTGATTAACACTCACAGGTAGAATCATTTTTATGTGAAGTTTATGCTACAGTAAGAAACTCTTGGTTGCCCTTCCTTGAGATAAAGCTAAAAATGCATTTCCTTTAAGCAGCTGGACTTTTTAATGTGGAAGAAAATTGTTGATTTATGTTTTTCACAGTAAGTGCAAATACTGTTTGAAGTTTCCAGACAGATGTCCCGGTATCCTTTCTACCAAAGATAGCATTACGGGGTGTCCTTATCATAATATTCGAAAGATGGGGCAAAACTATTGGAAATTAATGGACTATGAGTAAGTTAGGCCAATAGATCTGGGGTAATTTTGTTGATCCTAGGTTTTCATACCGTAGAATGCTTTGAGTTGGAAGGAGCCTTAAAGATCATCTAGTTCCAACCCCTGCTGTGGGCAGGATTGCCATCTGCCAGATCAGGCTGCCTCACAGTCCTGGTCTTGACCATCTCCGGGGATGGGACATCCACAACTTCCCTGGGCAGCCTGTGCCAGCGCCACACCTCTCTCTGAGTAAAGAACTTCTACCTAACATCTAGACTGAATCTTCTCTCTTTCAGTTTAAAGCTGTTATCTGTTGTCCTATTGCTATCCACTTGTGTAAAACATTGTTTTCTCTCCTGATTGAGTACTGGAAGGTTTCAGTGAGGTCTCCCCAGGGCCTTCTCTTCTCCAGACCAAACAAGCACAGCTTCCTCAGTCTATCTTCATAGGAGAGGTGCTCCAGCCTTCTGAGCATCTTCATGGCCTCCTTTGGACCCACTCAACAGGTCCGTGACCTTGTGCTGGAGCCCTGGGCCTGGATGCAGTACTCCAGATGGAGCCTCCTGAGTACAAAGTAGAAGGGGATAATCCCCTCTCTCCCCTGCTGGCCATCCCTGTTTTCATGCAGCCCAGGATAAAGTTGACCTTCCAGGCTGCAAGTGCTCGCTGCTGGCTGAAATCAAGCTTTACATCGGAGCCCCCAAGTCTGTCTCAGTCTATTCTGTTTCCAAGCATCATCCATCCTCAAAAGCAGTAATTTACTAGCAACCTGCTGTTAAAATGTGAATTGGGGGATACATAGAAAATTTCTTAATTTCTTTAAGGAATTATAAACTCCATTATATGCAAGAAAGCTTTGGGGAGCAAAAGAAAAGTATGCTTGTGTATAAAATATCACTGAGAAATTTTAGAGCCCTGACTTTATACTGAACATGTATAATGCCTAAACTATTAATTTGCAGGCGTTCCGTAGCCATGAGCTGGTTGAGGTTTGGATTACACCACTGCCACAAGGCATGATAAATCATCATCACTTCTCTTATCGTTCAGAGAATTAACTTGAATGATTCTGGTTTATTCTAGTTGTCAATGATGTGTCACAATCATGAAAGTCCATTGTAGCAGTTTAAAGAATGCATTCCTGTTAATCTGAAAGTGTTAATAATTACCGCTTTATTGAAATGGTAGTAGAAAAAAATATTATTTCATTTATATCCTTGAGCATGTTTTTATGGTAGTGTCAAATTTCATCACGATTTTTTAAATTTGCTTTCAGGTTTTTAATATAGAAATGACCTTTCAGCAAATGAGCATTTGCCAGTGAAAAATGATGTCATGGAAGCACATTCCCTTTTCCCAGTGTTAGCTGAACTACATTTAGAGAGCGAGCAAGTATAAGCTAAGTGCAAAATCAATAAAGGAAGTTGATTGTTTTGTGATATCCTTCCATTTCCTCAGCAAGTCATAATAACTTGTTCTGGCTTTTGCAGTACAGAGTGCATTCCTGCTGTTATAAGCAAAGGTGTTTGCACAATACGTTTAAGTGTGTAATTGGAAAAAATTGACCACCTAAAGGTCATTAGATTATTTTGTTTGTTTTGTTTTGTTCTACAGATGTTTGCAATTCACACAGGCCTAAGGTTTTTAATCTGCATAACTGACAAGTGGTAAAAAAAAGAATATTGGCAGGAAAACTTGTAGCTTAAAGTATTTCACAAATCTTACTCATGTAAATAAGATGATCAGTTTTGAAATAATAGATCAGAAAGCATGCTCATGTGGTCATAATATTGAAAAATTATCTTTTTGAACTAGTTTTTATAGAGTGCCTAGTTATGCTGCATGAATGCCTGGACTCTGAACTCACACACTAACTTGTAATCTTAAATTTAAAACCTGCAGTCTAAGTAACGGTGGCTCAACGCAGAATCCTCTCTACTGGGGTTTATAGGAACAAGCTGTAAGATAAGTGGGAGGAAGAACGTTCATACCTGTGCACAATAAGCTTGTTGTGTCTTTGTCTTCTGGCTGTCTGAATGCCTGTTACACAAGACTGTTTGTAAGGAAATGATGAAAGAAAACAAGCAACTGGTGATGGGAGTTTTTCAAGTTAAAATCAGTTTAAGCTTTTCTGTCCTTGTTCTGTGATGAAAGGAAGTTGTTAGAATCTATACTGGGGAGTATTTCAGGTGAGCTCCTGAAGTTACGTCCTGTCCATGCTTTTGTTCAGTTTTTTCCGGAACCACCTGTGTAATGGAATAGAAAATGTAAATATTAAACATATTTGGATGATACCAAGTTGATTAGAATTAACTGTTGAAGTGTTAAAGGATAGGATTAGATTTCATGGAGATCTCAGTGAACTGCAGAAGAGTTTTGTATTGTTTCGACAGAAGTAAGATTCAGTGTGGTGAGGTTATTGGACAGAAGGATAAGAACATAAGTAATTAGGAGAACTCAGCTCTGGAAACTGTGAGTACATGAGAATGATACTATATGCATTCACAAGAAAGACGAAAGTACATAGACGACATTTAAATAGGAACATAACATGAAAACACAGAGAAACCGTTGGTAAAAAGCACTTTGTTCAGTTTGGGATATCACACTTGAAAAATATGAGCATTAATTGGAAAAAGTCCAGAATAGAATTTACAAGTGACTGGAGATAGCAAAACCAGTATTTATTTTGGGCAACAGCAGTGGAAACTAAGTGGACTCATGATAATTCCTTAGATCTATGGTAGTCACTGCAACAAGGAATGAAGATGATCTGTCAGTGGTTATATGGAAGATGAAAAGTATGTGTAGCATATACCTAGGGATGATTTGAGTTCTTACAGCTTGATAATAAGAGTCCAGTAGCACTGAAGTGTTTTTTAGGGAACCTGAGAAAGCAACATTTTAGCTGGTCTTTTAGAGCAGGATATGCAAATGTAGTTCTGAATCATAAGATAAGAAATGGTTGATTCAATGATCTAAGTGCCTTTCTACTTTAGATTTTTCATACTATGTGATTAGTATGGTACAATACACATACTATGTCCTTATGCTTGAACTCTTTTGGAACCATCATCTATCTCAATGAAAACACCAGGACAAAACTCTAATCCACAAGCAACTGGAATAAACTTGTCAGTTATGACTTTGAACTTCTTGTGTTATTGTTCAGCAGAGTTGAGTGAATTATTTGTACTAGTAAAAATGATAATGTGAAATGATTGCTCCCTCTTCTACACTGGAAGTAGGCACAATCTTATGGAATGTGTCTGGCCCCAAATAACCAGGGAATCTTTGTACAGTGTGCTTAGAAACATAAACTAGGCTTTGAAATTACTGTCATTAGTGTGTGTAGGATTTATTTACTTACAGTTTTGCTATATTTTTACTGCGTTGATTCATGCTTTTTATATTGTTGGGCTGAAGTGATGCAGAGTTTTACCTTTTTAACTCCCTTGGTACTACAGATTGTGTGGATAAGTGCCATTTTCCCCATTAATCTTCAGTATGCTTCCTCTGCTCAAACTTTCAGTACCAAGTACTGCAGATGAAAAGTTTTGCTTAATGGGAGTTGAGTATTTTCAACATTGAATGCAGGAAGGAGAAAATGAGTTTGCTTATGTATGGGGATATTTTGCTACAGACAATCCAAGTGTGTTTTGGTTCAATTCAGTTTGGAATGAAACTTGAGAAATTCATGTTCTAGTATTCCATATAATCTTTCAGTTCTCTGCTCCGTTCCAGGTCAGTTCTGCAATACCTTTTACTTCTGTCCTACTCTTCAAAAATTATACAAGTGCTAAAAGTGGGTTTCAGAATGGGGGGTGGGGGGAAGAAAGTTTAGTAAAAGCTGAATCCTGCAATTGTGCTAAAAGCAAGTTTGTATATGGATTGTAAAAGTCACATACAGTTTTTAGTGCAATAATTCTTGAATTATTTTGCTCTAGTTACTGAAAATGTAGGATCCTCTAAATATAAGTAAGGTAGAATGTACAAAATTGTGTTTTGGAAAAGCTGTGCAAACCAAAGATTTGCAGAATGAGTGAAGTCTCCTACCAGGTTAGCAAAGTATTTTGGTCCAAGAAAACTGAGCCCAAGGTGTTGGACATTAGGTATCATGTTTGGACAAAACAATGAAATGCTAGGCTGGAATGCTGTCTAAAACCTTCTCTAAAACCCAGCTGTATTACATTTCACTTTACGGCTGCTAGCACGTTCACATTGATAGAAGCTTTCAGCTATGCTTGGCAGCAACCAGTGTACTCTCCTCTCAAAGCTGAGGAAATTTGGTCACAAAATCTCAAGTCAGAAAAGGTCATGGAACCAAACCCATCAATAGAATCTACATGAAAGTTTGATCGGGGAAAATCAGATGATTATGGGTCTTAATCTAGCTATTAGAATTTCTTAGTGAGCTGCTAATAACATGTTAGAGAAGCAATCTGTAGTTGTCTCAGAACATCTCCAGGTGTCACAGGTGTTGCCCACTTGCTGACTGTACTGTCTGATCTCAGTTTAAGAACAGGGGAAATAACAGTGTAAAGGAAATGAGCGGTGCTAATGTGGATTAGTAGCTCGTATTAGTAATATTTTGAAGAGCAAGATACATTTTTATGAGATCTGTGCAGATCTGTAAATACTTTACATGAAGGTAATGTGTTAAAATATTCACGTACAGTAATACAATAACAGTGATCTAGTAATACAATAACAGTGATCTTTTTATATATGCAAAACATTTTATTAGGTGGAAGTAATATCAAGTGTTTTGTTGCTTTATGACTATAAACTTTGACAATGACATAATGCATAAAAATAATCAAAATGTTACACCAAATCACAGAATCACAGGGGTTGGAAGGGACCTCTGGAGATCAAGTCTAACCCCCATGCCAAAGCAGGTTCCCTAGAGCACGTTACACAGGACAGCATTCTGATGGATTTTAAATATCTCTGGAGGAGACTGTACAACCTCTCTGGGAAGCTTGCTCCATGTTCTGCTGCTCTCAAAGTAAAGGTTTTTCTCCCGTTCATACGGAACTTGCTATGTTTTTACTTGTGCCCATTGACCCTTTTTCTGTTGTTGGCACCACTGAAAAGAGCCTGACCCCATCCTTTTGACTCCTTTCCATTAGATATTTATAAGCATTGATAAGATCTCCCCCTCAGTACTCTCTTCTCCAGGATGAACAGTCTCAGATCTCTCAGCCGTTCTTCGTAAGGGAGATGTCCCAGGCCCTTCATCACCTTTCTGGCCCTCTACTGGACTCTATCTAAATGTTCCCTGGCTTTCTTAAGCTGTGGAGCTCAGAACTGGACACAGTACTGACTGAGAGCAAGCAAGGGTTATAATCTGTTCTAACAGCTCATTACAGCTTTGGGGACCCTCTGCTCATGATTTCAATTGTTTGTTTCTTTGGCAAAGAAAAGAAAATTTTAGATGATAGGTGGACGTGCAAGCCCAGTGAGCTCAGTTACTCAGTGTATTTTCAGTATCAATTAATTTATGTCTAAACTGATTATAACTGCATTAAAAAAAACCCTTTTTGGGTGAAACAATTAAAGATGCATCTGCACATGGTTTTATGTATTTCAAAATGCATTTATATTTGCACAAAGTCGGTACAACAATGTAGAGGTATGATGGGAAGCAGCAGCTAAAACAGTTACCAAAAGGGTCCATACCCTAAATTTGAAAGGTCTTTTTTTCCTCGTGATTCTCCTTGATTTTGTGAAGATTTATAGGAGATGACAGGCTGAATACGTATCTGAGCATTAATACTGCTAAGGCTGTATTGCTCTGAACAACTTTGTGCAGGTACCAGTTCAGAAAATTTCTGCCCTACTCCAGCTTTGTTTTGAAATTACTGTTTAAGGTTTGTGTTAAATTGTAGTGAACCTGAAAATGATGCCTGGCTATCTCTAGCAGTTGGAAGCAGTGCCAGAACGTCCCAAGCACTCAACTTTAAATGAATAAACAAAACATACTCTTCATCTATGAAGAAAGAAACCCACTAGGCTGCAAGGAGAATACCAGTTCAAAGCTTTCAGTGTAATACTGCATTCTTTTAAAACTCTTGCAAGTTTCAGTGGTAACTGTTTTTGAGAAAGTTGGACTGTAAGTACTTTATTTCCTGCAAAAAATCTTTCTCCCAAAAGGGAACGACCTTTAAAACACCTAAGGAAGAACTCTTTTGAGACTCAGATTTTGTGCTGTATTCACTGCTGCCACTTGGTAGCACAATGTTCACCCAAGAAAGTGTGAAAAACACATTCGTTTTTTTTTCCTTTCAACTTTTAAGGGAGGGAATGCTAACTTTTTCTAAAAGAAAAGGAAAATAAAAGAAGAAAAAGAAAATATTTTGGTAATTGCCCATGATTAGGAAAATATTAGAGAGACATTGTGCTTATTTTTGAGTTGTATGGCACTGGGAACTGAACACATGTGATGGCCTGTCCTGTAATTCTACCCTTTTTGCTGTCCTCGGCAGTATTTGCATGTAGATTGTTTTTTTGCTGCTCTGAACCCGTTATTCAGAAACATTTCATTTTGTATGCCT